>CM038221.1:148654254-148854795 GCA_021442155.1 Cymbidium sinense
ATTCCATATGTGTTTTGATATTTTTGTTTAGATAATTAGATCCATTTTTATGCATTGATTAGGTTAAGATATGAATTAAGTAGCTTAATTAACCCTTACCTACACCACCTTAGAAGAATTAACTAAATAATTATGAGCCAATGAGATGACATAAAACCACAAGGAATTTAAATTTGCAATGCACCTAATGAAAAGGCCTAATGCAATTTGGCTCACAATTAAAAGTTAATTAAGCTAAGGGTTTAGCTTAAGTAATTTCAAAACACCCTTTCACACATGTGAATTGAATTTTGATTTCTTAAATGAACTTAGGCTATTGAACACCTAAGCATCTACCCAAGGTAGATTAATTAAGTTTTGAAACTTTTAGAATTTTTTAGAAATTGATTAAGGGAATAATGAATTAACCCTTAATTAAGAGGAGATTAAGGAAGAGGGGGTTTAGGAATATAGGTAAATGCCCCAAAATTATTCCATAAATCTCCTATTCTGGATCGACCTTAATCAACCCTAATCATAGGGTAAATCACTAATCATACTCTAATTATGTTTAATTACATGAAGGGTAATTAAGAAAATATGCAATTACTCTAATCAATCCTTCAATAAATCCAAGAAAATTAGGAGGTAGAGGTCATCCCCTAAAACCTAAGAAATTTGGGATTAATTAGAGGCCTAATCAAAGAGTAATTAGCAAAATACACTTTCAATAAAACCCAAATTCAGAGAAAATCATAATTCAAAACTCATCAAAATTAATTTTAAAATGTTCTAGGTTTAATTATTTATCCATAGATTTTTATTTCATATTTTTATAAATTTTTATGAAGAGTTATGCATTTTTGAAAATAAATGGATTAACTAGAAATTAATTAAGTATTTTAAATAATCCCTAACTAATCCTTGGCTCACGGTGTGACACGTGGTGATGGCGTTGCGGCGCTTTACATGTCGTGCCATGAGACAACTTAAGATCACCTCTCACGGTGGCGGCTGCACGCTTATATTCTATCGTCCGATCAAAGATCGAAGGATTCCCCATTTTATAAAGGATAAGCATATATTAAACATGTCAAATAATCTCAATTCCATCTAAAATGCATGGATGGATGGTGAGATGATCCAAGTTCTTCCCTTGATCAATAGAGATTGTCCATGATCAAGGGGAAGATCCAAGCTAAATCTAGTATAAAATCACACCAAATTCAACCCACACCATCTAGAGACAGAGAGCGCCAAATCTAATGGTAAAAACTCAATGAGGTGAATATTTCTTTCACAAGCTCCACACCACATTGAGTTTAGTGATCAAAAAATTCCATACCTTACCGGCACTCAAGATCGATGAGGTAGCTTCATGTGAGGGCAAATTGCTCTATGGACCAACACCACTTGAAGATCCTTGAGGCTTTGATCCAATTGCTCCTCTCCTTGCTATGGGAACTCTAATGGAAGCTTGAGTGAGCTCGATTGGTCCTTAGAAGTGTGTGAGAATTGAGGTGGTTTTTAGTGTGGAAGAAATTCAAGATTGGATTGAGCTCCCCTATTTTTGCACTGTGCAAAATCGAGAAATGGTGAATTCTAATCCTCTCTAAGAAGCTTGGGAGTGCTCTCTGATGATTGCTTTGGGTTCCTTAGGTTCAATCGACAGAGGGTGTATGAAAATAGAGTGAATTAGGGGGAGTATATCTCCCCCTTGAAGGATCGGACGACCAACAATGTCCATGCCATTTTGATCCAATTGATGAGATTGGGAGGGCTGTTTGATCTATTTTGAGTGTGCACATGATTGGTTTGATCCAAGGAGAGGATTGCCAACCTCCCATGTGCCTTAATTTGAGCTTAAGAGGGATTTTGAAAATTCAATTTTAAGCTGGGTGGTGGTCGGGTTTGGTCTAGGGACCAAATAGGCTGACTCAAACCCATTAGGTTGGGTGCACCACTCATCACTAAGTCTCCTTGAGCTTTTAGTAAAGCCTCAAGTGATTGTGAGGGTATGACCAAATTACCCATGGGTTGCCAAAATTTGTTCTATGGCCTAGTAGGATGGTCATTTTACTATTTTTTTACTTTGGATATGTTTGGGTATGTGGAGAAACTAGGTTTGGCCAAGTTTCATTGGATTTGGAATCCATTTGATTGGGTTTGGCTCATGTTGACCCATTTAAGTCAAAATGGGTCAACTTGGGTCAAGTTGACTAATTGGTCAAATTGAGTCAAACCAAGGGTTGGGCCAAGTTCATATGACCATTTGAAATGTTTTATTGGCTTTGGTTTGATTCAATTTGGTATATATTTGGTTTTGGCTCATATGACTTCATTTAGGTCAAATGGGTCAAGTATTTGACCCATTTGACCTATTTGAGGTAGGTCAAGGGTAGGTTTAGGTTTGGTTAGTCATATGGAGTGGATTGGTATCTTTGTTTCCAATCAATTTTGGTTAAGTTCAATTTGGCTCAACATGACCCTTTAGGTCATGTTGGTCTAGGTCAGTGGGTTGGGTCTAGTTGGCCAATTGAGGCTTTGGTCAAGTTACAAGTGATTTGGAATGCTTGACCCATTGGTTTCAATCAATTTAGATCAAGTTTTGACACATTTTGACCCTTTAGGTCAAAATGGGTCAACTTTGGTCAAGTGGGCCAATTGGGCTAGGTTAGGCTCAAATGTTGGCTTGGTCAAGTTCAAACATAGGTCATGAGTGAACTTAGATCAATGGTTTCAATCAATTTGGCCTATGGTGGAATTTGGCTATGTTAGGTTTCATTTTAGGTTAAGTGTTGACTTGGTCAACCCTTAGGTTTGACTTGGTTTGACCCAATTTGATTGATTGATCATCCCATGATGATTGTTGATCATGATGAGAGGGATATATGAGTTTGGTTCAATCCAATTTGGTTAGGATCAAAAGTTGGCTCATAAGGATACTTTAGGTCACTTTGGGTCAAGTGAGCCTAAGTGGTCAAATGGCTTGGTCAAAGCTTGATTTGAAGTTGGTTGATCTTGTATATGGACTCATGATTGAAATATAAATCCATTTACAAGTGGTTTGAGGTCAAATGGATTTTGATCCATTTGAAAATTTCATATTCAAAGGAAGAATATGAAGGGGTCTTGGGTTTGATTTTTGATTTGGGTTTTGATTGAATGATTGATGTTTGATTTATATATGAGCTCATGATTGTAGGATTGATTGAACCATGAGAGAAAATCAAGAGTTTGGCTTGATTTGAAAGTGATTTGGCTAAGTTCAAGATTTTGACTTGAAAGGCTTAGATTTAATTTTGATTTGATGAGTTTGATTTTGAAATTGGTTTTGATTGTTTGAATTTATATTTCATTTATATATGTGAATATAAATGAGAATATAAATGATCATGAGAAAATTTTAAGGATTTGAAGTGGTTTAATCATGATTTAGGTTAAATCCATTAAAGAATTTAAAGGATTTAAGAGAATTTTAATTTGAAATTTAATTTTTTGGTGGATTTGATTGATGTATATTTATATTTCATTTATATATGAGAATATAAATGAGAATATAAATAAGTTTTGAGAAAATCCCATGAATTTGAATGAGTTTGATCATGATTTAGGTTAAATCCATTAAAGGAATTTAAAGGATTTAAAGGAAAATTGAATTTAATTTTTCCTTGGATTTAATGATTTATATTTATATTTCATTTATATATGAGAATATAAATGAGAATATAAATAGTTTTGAGAAAATCAAGGGTTTGAATAGGTTTGATCAAGATTTAGGTTAAATCCATTAAAGGGAATTTAAAGGATATAAAGAGAATTTCATGAATTGATTTTGAATTTGGAATTTGATTTGATGGGTTTGAATTTATATTTCATTTATAAATGTGAAAATAAATGAGAATATAAATGGATCATGAGAAAATCTCAAAGATTTGAATAGGTTTGAATCATGATTTTGAATAAGTCCTTAAGGGAAGCTTAAGGACTTAGTCAAAATTTGGACTTAGGAATTTTTGATAGATTTTGATCATGGGTTTCAATCATAGATTTTAATCATTGATTTCAATCATGGAATTATATCATGAAATTGATTTGAGTTTGGAGAAAATCAAATATAATTGATTTGGAGTTTGACTTGAAAGAAGGAAAGTGAGGAATGGTTTAAGCTAAGGGTAGGAAATTTTCCTAACACCCTTAAGGCATGACCTATTCCTATGGCTAACTCTTCTAAGTCTTCTAGGGCTAGGTTTGAGTATCCACCTAATCACTAGATGTGTCTTAAGACTAAGGAACTCTTAAAGTCTAAGAGAAGTCCTATGTCTAAGATGGAGGGGTTGAGAGCTCATTCTAAAAATGAGGTCAACAAAGGGCACCCAATAGGTGTGTGTGTGACAAGAACACAGCATGTATTTGTGTTGACCAAAATGATCAACAACACCAAGAGATCACAAGCACTAACAGAAACAATCTATCCTTAACATAAGGAAAGAAAGAATCTAAAACTTAGTGTAATGTGGCTCTACTTATGTCTAAGACATAAGAGAGAGGGAAGAAATCCACTAATGGATAGAGTGTGAACCTTCCACTAGGGAAGCAAGTTCAAGTCATCTTCAAGGAGATGAAAGGTTTGATTTGATTTGAATCTCACTGAGAGATCTCCACTAGGGAGAGGGTTGAATTTGTTTTAATTTTTGTTTTGTTAGGTTTGAATTTTTTTAAGAAGAACCCTATTGGTTTGCAATGGGTTGTATTGAATAGGAGCCATGGAGGCTAAGACCTAACTTAGATTTACCAATCCAAAGGGGTGGTCTACTAAGCACATAGTAGGACTAGCTAACCAAAGGGATGCCTTTTGGTATACAATGGCTGTACTAGGAAGAAAGTGTAGTAGACTTACATCCTCCAAGTAAGGACAGTTCTTTGGGTAATCTATTGGCAAGGCAATAGATTAAACCTAGGATTGATGAATTGGGGGGACTTAGATCGACTCAAAGATAGTCAAGATTGATTTCATTTTTAGTTTTGTTTGTTTTGATGATGATGGATCCCATAGGTTTGCGATGAACTATCGGTAGAGCCATGGAAGCTAGACCTAACTCATTTACCAATTCAAAGGGATAAGTCTACCACCAGGTAGGACTATCCAACCAAAGGTGCCTTTTGGTATCCAATGGTCAAATCTTAAGAAGAAAGCATGGGGACTCACATCTTCTAGAAACAAGAACCTTGGGGTGATGGTTGCTTTGGGCAACAAATCAAACCTAGTCGAATATTGAGCGAATGCCACTAGGAGACTTAGATCAGCTCAAGGATAATTGATGATTAATTTCATTTTTAGATTTGTTTATTTTGATAGATTTCATTAATTTATGATGGATCACACTAAGAAGGAGCTTATAGAAGCCTAGACCTATCTTAGATTTACTGAACCAAAGGGAGTAGCTTCCCGGCTGATGGGAGAACTATCTGACCAAAGAAGTGCCTTTTGGTTTGCAATGATCAATTGAAGGGAAGAAAGCTTGAGTACTCATATCCTCCACTAGAAAAGATCACTAGGGTGATCGATTACTTTGGGCAATAAATCGAACCCGACCTAGGGCTGCCAATCAGTTTGCGATAATCATGCTAGAAAGAATGCATCATAGTCTTATATCTTCCAAAGTGGAATGGATTGGGTATCTCTTGTGTGGAAAAATAGATTGAACCCCTAAGTGACTAAGTGAGTACCACAGGATTTATCTCAACTCGTAGTCGCAATTCTATAGGGAGTTCTCACCGCCAGATAGGATGCTGCTTGAAAAGAGGCCCTTTGAGGCTTGAATTCTAATCCACAAGCAAATTAATTTTGATTATTTTTTATCATTTGTTTATTTTATCATGGACCTGTTAGTTTATGGGATCAGAAGGAGCTTATATCATCTAGACTATCTCAGATTCTTGAACCAAGAAAAATCTGCATCGAACAAATTTTACAACCATAGGGTTGGCTACTAGGAAAGGGGAATTATCCAATCCAAAAGTGACCGGTAGTGTCTAAATGGGATCACAAAGGACTTGATCCAAATAGAGTGCCCACAGGGGATGGGGCCGATAAAGGCTTAATCCAACACCCTGGAGAAGATGACATGGCTAGTCATATATTAAATAAGTATTCGGTGTCCAACTCAAGGAGAAAGCACGGGGACTCATATGTCAAGTGGTGTAACCACTTGGTGAGTCGTTGTGAGCATAGTAAACATCAATCAACCTAAGGTGCTCGCCATTTGCAATAATCGACTAGGAAGAAAGCTGGGACTCACATCCTCCTATAAGGGCGATTGCTAGATAGTCTGTCTTCGGCCGGGTGCTATCCGACCTAGGGTGACTCGAGTGAATACCACTGGGACTTATATCAACTCAAAAGTAGTCAAGAGGAAAGGAGCCTCTGGGGGACTTATCCTAAACCTCAAAATATACTCAACCTAGTTAGAACATGATGGCTAGTTCAAGAAGAAAGCACGGGGACTCACATCTTCTTAAATGATGTCAATCACAAGGTAGCTTACTGGCTGGGGCAGTGAAGCCTACCATACTAACAAGGTGCTCATTGGTTTATAATGGTCAAGTTAGGAAGAAAGCGCAGGGACTCACATCCTCCAACAAATGACCACTATGGTGACATACTAGCGAGGTAGCATGTAGACCCAACCTAGAGCAGCTAATGAGTTAGTGCCACAGGGGGTTTGCTCCCACATCAAAAATAGCTCGAGATAAAAGGTTTTTATTTTTTGTGTGCATGCGTTAAAAGGAATAGGATGCTTCTGGGGAACTCTTACACCTACCTTAAAACACGCTAGAATTATGAAATGATGCCCATGGCAACAAGAATTCACTAAGAAAGGATCGCTTGGGTTCTCTCACACCTAACTTAGTTATGCTAATCAAAATAGGATGCCTCTCGGGTTCTCTTACACCTATTCTAATAGCATTGGGAGATGTGTTTGTGTTGTGAAAAAGGGATAGGATGCCACTAGGGGACACTTACACCTACCCTAAACACGTCATGATGGATTCCCAAGATAAGCAAACAACACTTCGAAGGAAGAGAAGATTTGATGAGTGGAATCAAATTTTGTTATTTTTATTAATGAATTATTTTCAAACAAGTTTTATTTCATGGGTAATATTTCTTTAGATAAAGCCTATTAATTGGAAGCATCAGGTGTTCCCCTTTACAATCAATAAGTTGATAAGATCCTCCTTGGTAGGCCTTCTCTATGACATAGGGGCCTTCCCAAGTGGGTTCAAACTTGCCTCCCATCTTTCGATGGGCAATAATTGGTCTCCTTAGGACTAACACAAGTTCTCCTACTCAAAAGACCTAGGGCGGACCAGCTTGTTGTGAGTTTGAATCATTTTGGCTTATACAACTCGAGGTTCTAGCATGCTCATAGGCGACTTTCCTCCAAACCTTTGAGCTCTTCTAACTTTATATTACATTTCTGTAGTGATCTTGTTACCCAATGCTATCTTTAGTGATGGGAGTTGAACTTCTAAGGGAAGAATGACTTCGAACCCATACACTAAGGAAAATGGGATAGACTGAGTTGGAGTTCGGTATATGGTGTGGTAGGCCCACAAGGCTTCAACCAAACTCGTTCCACTTGTCATTTATTGTCAGAGTCTTCTTGATTTATATGGATGAGAGTTTTGTTGAATGCTTCGCTAAACCATTAGCTCTAGGGTAATAGATGGTGGAGTATCTCCAATCTATATCTGTCTTAAGCTTGATCTTCATGCTTTTGAATGCGTACCATTATCGAATATAATTCATCGAGGTACCTTGAACCAATTTATATATGGTTCCTAAAAAATTGAAGCACATAGTGAGTTGTGACCTCTCTAAGTGGATGGCTTCCACCCACTTGGAAAAGTAGTCGGTGGCAAGATGAATCGATGCCCCTTGGATGAAGGAGGATTGATCGGACCTACAATGTCGGTACCCCAACACTCAAATGGCCATGAAGCCAAAGTAGGGTGTAGAATGTTGGGTGGCTGGTGGAGGACCACACTGTGCACCTGACACTGATGGCATCTCTTAGCTACGACCATGCATCTATGATCATAGAAGGCCAGTAGTATCCCAAGTCTTTTAATCTTCATCTTCATCTTTAGATAGAATTGATGAACTCTGCATAGACCTGAGTGTACCTCAGTTACAATGCCATGGGCTTCATGTTTGTAAACATATCTCAAAGGATCACGGTGGTGCCATTAGCAAGAATAGGAGAGAGCTCTCTGTTTCACCTGATGGGCTTGTGACATCTCTTGAGGTAGTTTATCGGTGTTCAAGTAATCTATGAATGGTTTCCTCCAATCCAGCTCCTTGTCCATTTTGGCAACGGTAACCTCCCCTTCAAGAGAATGTTTATCGATGAGTTCAGAATCAATATGGGATAGGACTTGTCTATTTTGAACCCTTATTGAAATGGAGTCATCTTTCGAACATGCCAACTCTTTGACAAGGTTGGCCAAGGCATCTGCTACTGCGTTCTCTGCTCGAGGAACCTTGTAGATGGTGACTTGAATCAAACAGCTTCATGGTATACTCATAGTAATGATGAAGCTTGGGAAAGTAGGGCGACAATCGGTTGATAACCAAGAGAATCCCCAAAGATGTTGATGCTCTTGACACGATAGTGATGGCTAACTCGGACAATAATAAAGCCTCATACTCAACTTGTTGGTGTAGGGTTGGAAAGATAGTATGAGAATCTCATCACATCATGGTTTGAGTTAGAAGAACTATTCTACACACTGCCTTTCCGGAGAATAGATTGTGGTGCTTCACCTTTAAGAAAAGAAGCAGCACCATCAAAGTACAGCTCCCATCGGTAGTTGCTGGCCTCCCCTAAGTTCATGATTTGTTCATCGGGGAGATCATCACTAAGCGGAGAATCAGCAGGAAGTGAGTTTACTGCTAAGAAATCTGCTAGTGCCTGACCTTTCACCGCATAGAGGGGTACAAATATAATATCAAACTATGAGAGTATCATGGACCAATGAGCCAAACATCCAGAAAGCATTGGTGTCATGAGATCGAGTGGATTGGTTCGAGAGATCAAGTTCACCTTATGAAAAATATGTAATGTACGAGATGTGAAGATCAAAGCTAGGCAATGTTTCTCAATAGGTGGATAGTTTGCTTCGATCGATGATAGTTGGTAGTAGAGTGTGCTTTCCTTCCCTCATCATTGGCAACCGAGAGTCATCTAATGTAGTAGTATAAAGAATCAATGGCCTACCCTAGATAGGGGCAAGTAGAACTGGCGGCTTCACCAAGTACTCTTTGATGTCTTTGAATGCGTGCTGGCACTTATCATCCCACTTGAACTTGGCATCCTTTTTGATAAGTGCTGAAAATGGCTTGCATCTCCCTGATAGGTTTGAGATAAAGCATTTTAGATATGCCAACCATCCTTGAAAGGATCTAAGTTGAGTTAAACTCTTAAGAGGTGGCATTTCTAAGACAGCTTTGATCTTTTCAGGATCTATTTCGATTCCCGATGTTGAACAACAAACCCAAGGAATTTCCTTGAAGTGACTCTGAATGCACACTTTAAGGGATTCATCTTAAGGTTATAATGTCTTAACCACTCAAAAACTACTCTCAAGTTAAAGAGGTGGTCTTCCTTTTCTCTACTCTTGACTACTAGATCATCATAATTGCACTCAACCTAATGATGGATGAGTTTGTTGAAGATCTGAGTCATGGCCCATTTATGTAGCACCGCATTTTAAGGCGAAAAGGCATGACCTATCATAGATTTATCGGGTTCAAAAGTGTTTCTTTTCTTCTTGAGACATCTTGATTTGGTTATAGCGATGATCCATCATGAAAGAGAAGACTACATGAGATGAGGTGATGTCCACCATTAATTCGGTATAGGAAGAGGAAACTCATCCTTAGGACATGCCTTTTTAATTCCCAAAATTCAATGGAAATGTGAATTTGGCCATTCTTCTTCTTAACTGGGATGACACTAGCTAACCAGGTAGAATATTTTTCTTCCCTGATGAAACCAGCATCGATCAGTTTCTTGACTTCAGAAATGACCTGTTGTTCAATTTTTAATCGCATGCATCTAGGAGCTTGCTTAATAGGGGTAACGTTAGGATCTATTGCTAGCTTGTGGACTATGTCAGGAGATAATCTGGGAATTTCTTCACAACTCCATGCGAAGCAGTCTTTAAACTCAGTCAATAGACTAACTAAGTCATTGGTTTCTTCTTCATTTAGCAATGAACTGATGTATGTCGTGAATTTTCTTCTATCCCAAAGTTGATTTCTTTAAGCTTGTCAATTATTGAATGAATCTCCTCTTCAAATTCTGGCGGTGCCTCTTTGACTTGGAGATCATCTGGATCATCTAAAATTTCTAAACACACATTCTCATAAGAGTTGGGGATGTGTGAGAAGAACCTATCAGATTCCAAATGATTGGTAACAACTAGGCAATAATCTTCATCATCGACCAGACCCATTGTACCAAATCCTAGTCCTACTTTTGATTGTGCTTCCCTGCCTATATTTTTCCATAGCTTTTTGAAGTATTCTGACCTGTGCTTAGACCATGTGTAAGGAACTAAACCTTTTTGTATAAGATTTTGAACACATGGCGAGTAAAAGTCAAAAGGTAATTCCATTAATTCTTTAAAAGTATCTTCCTTAAGTCCTACATCAAGCTCTAGACTTGAGGATGATGAACTCAAAAAGAACCTCTTTTGCTTTGTGTCACTGGAAGACTTAGGGACTTCCATAACTACTAAACCTTCAACTTTTTGAGATGTAAGTGAGGTAAGAGCTAAGGTTCCCAATTCAAATAGTTTCACATAAATCGATTCAAATACTTTGCTTTGCTTAGGCAGGTCTTCATTTGATCAAAAGTCACCTCCAATGGAACCGAGAGGGGTATACTAATCACATTAAACTCATCCTCTCGATTCCAAGTCTATGTGAATAGTAGGGTACTCTATGGACTGAACATGACCTCTATTGGATGAAGGCCAACTAGGGGTCTCCCACCTCTTACCTCTTTACGCCTCTGTCTCTACCGGTGGAGAGCCATCCTACCCACATGTCCTTATGATGGAATGAACCATGGGTGGAATGTGTATGCGGATCTACTTCTTCTTCAATTCCCCTTTCTTGTTCACTTAGACTTTTATTTTTCTTTCCATTTTCTTTTATCTTTTATTTTGCTTTATTTTCTTTTACTTTTTCATTTGCATTTGAATTTTGTCCAAGTTCATGAGGAAGGGTGTTTTGAGGAAGATAGTAGGTCACAGCCTCATAGATCTCAACCTCTACTAAAATGGCTTTTCATCTCGGTACTCAATTTCATCTTTTCTGAACTTGATGCACTGATGAAGGGAGGATGGAACGATCTTGTTATGATGTATCCAAGGCCTACTAAGCAAAGCAATGAATGAAGTATTCAAATCAATGATGTAGAACTTGGCTTCAGTCTTCCTGTCACCGATCTCCAACGGTAACACTATAGAACCTAAAGCCCGCTCACCTTGATCATTGAATCCTCTCAACATCATCCTGTCTCCTTAGAGTGTAGAGATGTCGATCTTCAAATAGGCAAGGGTTTTTAAACTCATAATATTCACCGATGCACCTGAATCCATGAGAACCCTGGTGAGTCTGAATCTATCCATGTCATGTTGTAATATAGGGTTGTGCTCCAAGTCCCCTAGAGAAGGTCTTCATCTGTAAAGGTGATCTATTGGGCTTCTTTTGCATAGTGTGCTTCCTCACCTATAGCGGTCAGCTGAGCTAAGCATATCTTGGGATCAAGGAGAGCCTTGATTATTGACTCCCTCATCTCTTTGGATAAGACAAGGGCATCATATATCCTTAGCTTAGATGGCAACTTTCTTAGATGAGAAAGGACATTGTAGTCCACCTTTGACTGGTCTTCCATAAGCATATCCAAGGGTGGAGCATCCTATGGAAGGGCTTCTCAATCTTTGGTATTAATGACTTATTTTCCTCTATCTTGAGGTGCTACCCTATGACGTAGAACCTTGCCACTATGGAGGTTAACTTTAGTAATCTCTTGAGGTAAGGTGGTGGCAAGTTCTACATGCACTTCAGGCTCACTTACAGCTTCTCCTATGGGACTCTAAAAATCAGATGATTCCAAGTCTATCTCAAGAGGTGAACCCATAGTATTTAGAGTTGGAAAGTCCAACTCTGAATCAGAAGATCAAAATAGTTAATTAGACTTGAAGAGTTATCGTTAGGAATAGAAGAAGATAACTCATCAAGAGACACGATGTAATTCAAACTAGCTTTATTCTTCAATTTCTTGGAAGTATTTGGGGTACAAAGTAGAAGTAGTAAGTGAGTAAGGGATTTGATGCCTTATCCACGATACAAGAGTTCTACTAGCTAGAAGAAACATAAAGAGCTATGAAATGGAAGAAGTCACCGGTGTGGAAGGCTGAATTGAAGGTCGGAGGCACGTGGGTGCTAAGAGGCTATCTGGGCGACACATGTTGTTATTGTTACTACTTCTTCTTCGAGCTCCACTTTCTAGAGTTGGCAACTTACAAACCTTCCTTGGTGTTGGAGGTTTGAGTCCTTGCAAGGAAAGCTTCTTGATCTTCTAAATTATTTTCTTAGAGGTTTTAGACAAAGAAATGTCCCAACCTTCTTTGGTTTTGGTAGGATCACTTGTATCCCCAAGGATTACCCTAATGGAACTAGAAGGTTGTTCCACAAGGTATTCCTTCGGGATAACTACAACACCAGTTTTGAAACTATGTTCAAGCCAGGCCTTGAATGTGAAGCAATCCTCCAAAATGTGGCCTATATATGGTGTTAAGGGCAAAATTTTGGATCATGACTTTACTTTACTTCCTCGTCTAGGCTTAGGTAGCTAAAATTCAGGTTTCTTTAAAAAGATTCTTAAAGATTTTCGATTACCTCCCTCTTAAAAGAATAAGGTTTGTTTAACTTATCTAAAAGAGTATGGACCATAGCATACGGCGGCGGATATGCATGTCATTGATGTCGGTGGTATGGGCGGTGGTCTGGCTAGAAGGCTGGTGGAGAGGTGGTAGGTCTCGAGTGTTGGCAAAGGAGGTGGAGTCTCTAAGGTCTCATGGTCTCTCGATCTCTAGGCTTCCGCTACTATTGCTCTGGTTTCTTCTCATAAACCTTTTGGATTTCTTCTTGACATTGTTCTAAAGGAAACTATTTTGCCTCCTTGTAGAAGCCTTGTTGATTAGCTTCTCAAATATCTTTATGGTGAAGCCCTTAAGCATGAAGTGACCATGGATATTCTTCAGAGAATCTCAATGGCATGTTTTCAGGTTTACACTTCATACTCAAGTTATCGAGAATATAATCAACAAGTGACTCACGGTGTTGGGCTACGAGATCACCTACAAGAACCTTTGTTGAGCTCAACAAATCTCTTGATGAAAGTTGCTCTAACTCAACAAATATCTTTCTTGAACCATTTAGTTCAACATACTAATCAAAAGCAATACTCACTAGACTCTTAACAAAAAAGTAAAAGCATCGGCCACGTTGCAACAAGCCTTGAAGTGAGCTATATACCTGATTCCCATCATCAAGCTTTTGAAGGAAGGCATGAAATCCTTGGGATACTTGGATAACATCAATTCCTCTGGGTAGGGTCTACCCTTTGGGAAATGATCCTCCCAGCCAAAGCTTCCTTTACCTATTGCTCAACCATGGATTTTAGATCTTTTTCTTGTATGGAGGTACTTTCCACTACCTTTTTATACAGGCTAGTGCTACCTTGCTCAATGGGAGGTAGAGTCTTAACTAGGTCTAAGACATGCACTAGCTTCGAGTGATTGTCAGTAATAGGATGAAGGAGGGGCTTATTTCTTAAGCAATCGCGCTAAGTCCTATCTGCCATCCTATCAATCTGTCCTTCTTCCTCGAATTTGGAGGTGTTGGGCTGATTCTGCGGTGTCCTCTTGATCAACCTCATCACCTTCCATGGCCTATTTCTCCCTAAGAAGAGATCCTCTAGTATCGACCATGCATACTCGAGCTGAATCCCCCATCAAGTCATCTTCGTTGGGATCGAAGTTGACTCTCTCTTCAATGGACCAGGTGTATCCTAAGATCTAATTTTTCTCAATAAAATAGTGTGCAACTATCTCATCTAAGGATCGATCTCGGTAGTATAAATAGTGGGCGGCCGGTGTGATCTATCATGCGAGAGGCACCGGACCTCGCTATCGTTGGGAGTCAATCCTGGATTGTACTCACTAGAAGAATGATACTCGATACTAATAGGGGTAACAATCTAGGATGATCCTCTACCCGCTACAAGCTCATCTGGAATATCTGATAACTATCACCATCTCGCATTCGGTATGGGTGGAGTTGGTGAAGGAACAACCATGATGCTCGGGATCACCACTTTTCACCACCACTGGGTTGAGGGAGTGCTCACCCTACCACAATGGGTGGTGGAGGAGTAGGACCCTGGTCAGATCACCCAATGGGACATTTTCCCGGATGCGCCTTCATGGCCTTAGATGGAATGGGAGATCTTTGGCTGCGATGGAGGACGAGGGTAGAGCGGTGGGGTGGAGATACCACCGACTCTCACAGAGGAACCCTCGGTGGGTCCCCATGAAAAGAATACTATCGGTATATTGCATGGGTAGCAGAAATGGAAAATCAACCAAAGCATAGCGGCGGATGGTTGAACCTCACTCGCTAATGTATGATGTATGGGCCTCACTCGATGGATCTACCTCCCTATGCTACAGGGATAATAGATCATAAATCAAACTGGGTACGACTCGGCGTTCTTATGCTCTTTGCACCGGAGTCATGAGCTTCGACCTCTTACTCTACTATTGGTAAGTGCACCACTAGAGGAGGTGATGAACAAATCCTCCTAGCATCCTCTCTGTCTCATCTCGAGAGAGGATGAAACTTGTTTTCTATAACCAGTGGTGAAGTGATCATGGGAGACTCATCCATGGTCTAGCCTGGCCTCTAGCTCCTGGCTATCCAGTGTGGAACCATTTGATCATAATTTTTTTTGTTCCTACATGCAGTAGGATAGAGGAGTGAGTGAGCACCTCACTCAAATGTGGGAGGCAAGCCCAAACCAGGGAGCCTTACCCTTGGAGGGATAGAGATGGTAGTCTAGCGCAGGGCAACATGGGCAACTCTAGGACAAACGCAATGGAACCCGACATTGCGTATCTTGGAACTATAACAAGAAGTCTGGTGCGCAACTTTCCTCTTCAATGAGGAGACATATCAATCAAGGTAAATCTACCGATGACGGCCGCCACCACCTTCTTCGGTGGTGAGGGAATGCCCTCACAAGTGATCAGGCCCCAAATCCTCAAAGTGGATCAAGTGGGTATGGTCTAGACAGGGGAAGTCAGCCTGATCTAAAGCTAGATCCATACCATGGGGAAAAGTAAAGACAAATTTGAGAACGGCCATTTTACTGTAATTAAACCGACACACCGCATTGAAAAGAATCTACAATGAAATGAACTTGTATCAATTTTCTATCTCCATAGATTTTCAATTTTGAATTTCAAAAATTTGAACCCACATCCAATAACTTGGAAGTGTTAAGTGGGGTTCAAATGAATTTGGAAAGATTGATTGAAAGAGGAATTTGAATATGAATCCAAATTTTGGCAAATTTGAGTATGTTGAAATATGGATTCAAAATTTTTGATAGGATGCTTCCATAAGTTCATTATTATTTTGAATTTAAATTTGAGGACCCTTTCCTTTAACAAATTTAGGTATGTTAAAGTAAGGCCAAATTGGTTTTGTTTTGTTTGAATATTTTTGGAATTTTACTTAGCAAATTTAGGTATGCTAAGCAAAGTAAAAGTGATTGTTTCTTTTTGTGAATTTTGTTTTGTTTTGATTTTTTTGGAAAATTTGGACTTCTTACTTAGCAAATTTAGGTATGCTAAGTATAGAACCCAAGTGTATTTTGTTTAATTTTTGAAAATAGGATTCTTAGCAAATTTAGGTATGCTAAAAAAATCATAAGTGTTTCATTTGTATTTGGAATGTTTTGATTTTTCAAAAGGGTAGGATCCAAATTTTCATGCTAAGGAGATCCTAAGTGTTTGATTTTTTGTTTTTTGTTTTGGTTTTTGAGGTGATTGAAAGTGGAGATTCAACTTTAGCAAATTTGGTATGCTAAAGAGGAAGTCCCACTTAGTTTTATGAAATGGAAATTTTACTTAGCAAATTTGAGTATGCTAAATGAAATTCCAAATGGCATGTTTAAAATTTTGATTTCATTTTTGGTTTTGAAAAATGGAAACTTCCCCTTAGCAAATTTGGTATGCTAAGGAGAAGTTCCAAAAGGTGTTTAAAAATTTTTGTTTTGACTTTGGAAACTTCACTTAGCAAATTTGAATATGCTAGGTGGAGTTCCAAAATATGTTTTGAAAATTTTTGGATTTTGGATTTGGAAACTTTACTTAACAAATTTGGGTATGTTAAATGAAGTTCCAAATATGTTTGAAAATTTTGAATTTTTGGACTTCACTTATTTGGGTATGTTAAGTGAGGTTCCAAAATGCTTTTAAAAAAATTTTAAATATGATTGTTGATTTTGGATTTGGAGATTTTAGTTTATTTGATTATGCTAAATGAAATTCCAAAATGTGTTCTGAAAATTTTTAAATTTTGGGATTTGGAGACTTCACTTAACAAATTTGGGTATGTTAGGTGAGGTTCCAAAATGTGTTTTGAAAATTTTTTGAATTTTGGATTTGGATACTTCACTTAACAAATTTGGGTATGTTAAATGAAGTTCCAAATATTGCTTGAAAATTTTGAAATATGATTGTTTATTTTGATTTTAGATTTGGAAACTTCACTTAGCAAATTTGAGTATGCTAAGTGAGGTTCCAAATGTAAGTTTGAAAAAAAAAAGTTTCAAACATGATTGTTGAAGTTTTAATTTTTGAAAAAGGGGACCTCCATTCAACAAATTTAGGTATGTAGAATGGAGATCAATTTTATTTTTAAAATGTGATTTTTTTGTGTGATTGTTGCTTTTTGAAAGAGAGGAACTCCAACTTAAAACATATGTGAAATATGTTTAAGTAGGATTTCCTAAATGATATTTTATTTTACTTGGGAATGAAATCTTCATTTAATAAACTTGAGTATGTTAAATGAAGATGTTCATGTGTGCTTTTTGAAAATTTAAATTTTGTTTACAAATGAACTTTCTATTCAATAAGTGTGTGTATATTGAATAGAAAATTTCATGTGCTTTTGAAAATTTTATGACTATGATTGTGATTTTTGAAAAGGATGATTCTTTATTTTATTTTGAAAATGAAATCTTCATCAAAGTGAATTGAAAGAAGATGTTCATTTGTGCTTTTGGAAAATGTTGTTTAATTTTATTTTTGAAAATCCCTACATGTAACAATTATGGGAATTGTTAAATGAGGGTGACAAAATTTGGTGGAAAATATTTTATTAAGTGCATTTTTTGGAAAAAAGTGCTTTCTGAAAAGCAAAGTTATTTATGGAAGATTTATTATTTTAGGATGAACCTTTCCTTATCATGAAAATGGTAAGGAGGAAGTCTTTAAGATGCTTTATTTTTTATTTAGATCTTTTCATGTTACCCATTGGAGAACCCAACGGGGGTTTTAAGACCAACCAGGAATGCAGTCCTAAAACCTAAAGATATTTGCTAACTCAACTCAAGAATGAAATGAGTTAAGTGCCAATAGAAAGAAGGATAGTCTTGGATTCATACCAAAGTACAAATCCACTATCGATACTCAAAGATAATGATCATTTACCAAAGATGGAGAGAGGAACCATCCACAGTGGAGTCACCAAAAAAATCTGTTGGGTGAAAAATTCTATAAGAGTCACCTTTTAAATCTATGGGAGAAATGAAAGGCAACACCTATATAAAAATTCATCTTGTAAGATAAGATAGATCTATAGATGTACTTATTGTGATCGGATACATCATCGAAATAGTGTACTATCTCAAGAGATAGAATTCACTACCCTTTAATGGAACCAATCACCTCAAAAAGAACTCCTAAGGTTGATGGGTCTGCATATGTACCAGAGATTCTTCCCCTTCTTTATATGGGAAATTAAAGCAGGGTTTATTTTAAATCGGGTTCATTAAGTTCCCTACATGGGCAAGCCCCCATAGTTAATTACATCCTAAAGGATGGGATCCCTTAGGAAAACTCTCGATTAAGGTAAATGATCGTTATCTCTGAAGATTTCAATAAGAAGGACTATCAATCGATTGATTTATATTTGAAAATCAAATAAGATTGATTAAAAGAAGGAGTTATTATCGAAGCCAAAATGGAAGATAAGTAGGAGATGCCCACGATGCTAAGAAATCAGCATGGTTATCTATAGTTGGGCTTTACATTTTAGAAATTGATTTAGTTTATTTGAGATATTTTATTAGAAATTTAGGACTTAAGATTCCTTAACACAAGATTAAGAAAATGCCTAGAGGTGAGGAATTATTCTTGTACTAAAGGGAGAAGCAACCTCAGAACCTAAATCTAGGGAGCTTGATGAGGGCCAGCACAACCTAAATCTAAGGCAAAAATTGGGTAATTGGTTTGCCACCATAAGAGAGGACAAACCACATAGCTTGGACTTACAACTGCTTAGGGGTGGTTGCTAACTAACTCCTCCTACAATTTTAAATACATGTAGGCAAGTCTTTATGCTTATGCAAGATAGCTAGGTTATTATTTATTAGAAAGAGACTAAGTCCTTAAACTCACTCCCTAAAGAGACTAGATCATGTAAAAGGCATGCTTCAAATGACCTAAATCTAATGCAATTCAAATTTTATTTTATTTTATTTTGGATAATTATTTTGACTCAGGATAATAAGATTTTTATGACTAATGCATGAGAAATCAGATTATTGGCCAAAATTAGCGAGAAGGGAGGAGGTGAGTTTCCACCATGGCTCTCAAAGGTCAAGCAAAGTTCTCTAGCAAAGGTGGAAGCCCTCCAATTAAGAGTGAAATAAGATGCATTTATGCATAATATTATAAAGAAATGCTCATCTAGCTAAGGGGTTGCTAATTCTTTTATCTTGATTTTAAACCTAAGCTTTAGGTGAGGTTATGAGTTGTTTAATTTGAATTTGAATTGTTAATTTAGGTAAAAGATTTATTTTTTTCTAAAGAGCCTAATCCAAATCCAGACCATATATAAAGAAAGAAAGAAACTAGAAAAATCATGCCACTTAATGCAAAAGCTAAATAAATCATCAATCAATTTATAAAGCTAATCGTAAAAAGAATAAATGGTCGGTGTGGTCGGGCACCACCACACAAACCCAAAAATATCAAACATGGGTAGCCGAGCTCTACCCTTATACAACCCAGATTACAAATGAATTAAATTACAATTAAACGAAGGAATTCATTGTTATGAGGGTCTTCAAGCTTTATTCTTCTTTCTTCTTTCTTTCTTTCTTCTTCTTTTCTTCTTTGGTTCCTCCTTTGAATGGTTGGAAGGTGGATGCTCCAAGGCTTCACATGGTGCATAAGATAGGATCTTATGACCAATGTTCATCTAATCTCGAACAAATCATTCCAAAATCTATTTATACAAATTTTTACATGAAAAGGAAAAAAAGTGGAAATCTAACTAACACACAAAATAAATAGGTAAAACACACCACACAAATCCCAAGCATGTATATTGGACTTATCACCCACACATGGGTGACTAAGTCCACGCCTATGGATTATGCTTAGGGATATAAAGCAAGCAAAATTTATATTTTTATTTATAATAGCACCCTTTAAGCACAATCCTGAGAAAAGAATAAATGGTGAGATTAAGAACATCCTACCATTCATTCTATACACCCTAACATCCAGTCTAAAACATATATCATAAAATAAAACATAACATCAAACCATGCACCAACCTAACCTAAGGCTAGAAGTGGTGACTTAGGCTAATGTGTGTGTTTTGAAGGTTTGTGTGGTATGCTCAGTTATGACTTTAGGTTTAAATTTTCTAAGTGTGAAGAACATGTTCAAGTTAGAGGAGGGTTTCATTAAGTTGTTTAAGTGTTTTGGGTTGGTTTTATTTCATGTTTTAATTTGGTTTAAGTGAAACCTACAATTAATTACTAAGTTATGAAGAGAGGGAAAGAGAAGATAACTTCTCTTTCCTTCCCTAACCTAAGTAATTTTCTAAAAGGTTCATGTTTTAGTTTCATTTTAGGTGAATGTTTTGATTACATCTTTTAATCAATCCTAAGTTTAGATAAACTCTAAACAAACCTATTCAAAGAGAAATATATTTTAAGATTAAATAAAATGAACCAAAATTCACATAACACATATTACTTCATTTCGTTCCCCAACATATATAACATGCATGTGGATGGACCCTAAGCAAATCTATATATGCAAATGAGAGTATTCAACACACTTAATGATGCTTGCTAAGTAATTCACTTAAGAAAATTTAGAAGTTGAATATGCATGGTTTTTCTTAAGTAGAAAGAGTGTTCCTTATCTAAATTTTCACATACATACATGAAAGTAGGAAAGGCATAAGTGAGTACAACTCTAGTGTTAACCAGAGGTGTAAGGTACAAGACCTACTTAGGACTACTTAAAGCCTCACAATCTTGGGGTTGTCTAGACTAATATACCACTTTCTTTAAATATGAACATGCATATAAAAGAAATGAAATAGAAAAGGAATATGCAAAAGTTATTTAATGGATTCATTTTATCTTATGCAATTTATGTATGCAAGTATAGGTAACCCTTCTTAAATGATAGCATAGGGATGAATGTATATAATTAAGTAAGTTGGGTTCTTTTCAAATGAACCCTACATCTTACCAACTCCTTTTCAAAACTATGCTAACATAAAAAAGAAAGGAAAAACTACACTAAGCATGACTTTATAATCTATCACATGCAAGCTTATAATTAAAGTATAAGTAGCACACTTTCAGAGTTAGTATTTGATTTATGTATTTTAAAATAATTTAGATTTAGTTGTGATAATATCCAATCATATTTCTGCTTTAGCCAACACATGCAAATTTGACATAAAGTAAACAATTTCATTTTAAAATTTGAATTCCAAAACTATGAATGCATGAAATCACTTGGCATGCAATTTAACATGCCGAGGAAAGATCCAAAGTAATGAAAGCATGTAAACAAAATCACTTTACTTAAATCTTAAAGAAATTATTATAGAATAAGAAAATTTAGAATAAATCAAAGTGAATTTCAAAATAATTTTTGTTTAGTTTGAAGTTTGATATAATTTTGAAAAGGTGAGATGAGTTTGCTATTCCTAACCCATTTCAATATGTGTTTGATATTTTTATTTAATTTTAGATAATTAGATCCATTTTTATGCATTGATTAGTTTAAGGTATGAATCAAGTAGCTTAATTAATATTTACCTACACCACCTTAGAAGAATTAACTAAATAATTATGAGCCAATGAGATGACATAAAACCCACAAGAATTTAAATTTGTAATGCACCTAATAATGAAAAGGCCTAATGCAATTTGGCTCACAATTAAAAGTTAATTAAGCTAAAGGGTTTAGCTTAAGTAATTTCAAAACACCCTTTCACACATGTGAATTGGATTTTGATTTCCTTAAATGAACTTAGGCTATTGAACACCTAAGCATCTACCCAAGGTAGATTAATTAAGTTCTGGAACTTTTTTAGAATTTTTAGAAATTGATTAAAGGGATAATTAATGAATTAACCCTTAATTAAGAGGAGAGTAAGGAGAGAAGAGGGGGTTTAGGGAATAACTTCAGGGAAATGCCCCAAAATTATTCCATAAACCCCCTACTTACTGGATCTGACCTTAATCAACCCTAATCATAGGGTAAATCCACTAATCATACCCTAATTATATTTAATTACATGAGAAGGAAAATTAAGAAAACCATATGCAATTACTCTAATCAAGCCTTTAATAAATCCAAGAAAATTAGGGGAGGCAGAGGTCATCCCCTACAACTTACCCAAGAAATTTGGGATTAATCAGAGGCTTAATCAAAGAGTAATTAGTAAAATACACTTTCCAATTAAACCCAAATTCATAATTCAAAAATCATCAAAATTAATTTTAAAATGTTCTAAGTTTAATTATCTATCCATAGGTTTTTATTTCATATTTTTCTAAATTTTCTATGAAGAGTTATGCATTTTTGAAGATCCATGGATTAACTAGAAATTAATTAAGCATTTTAAATAATCCCTAACTAATCTTTGGTTCACAGCGCGATGCATGGCAGCAGCGGTTAGCGTGCTTTACACGCATTGTGCGAGGGGACAACTTAAGTTGTCACCTCACAAACAGCGGTGGCGGCGCACGTGCTTATATTCTGCCGTCCAATCAAAGATCGGATGGCTAAGATTCCCCATGTTTTATAAAGGATTAATTGATAACTAAACATGTTAAATAATCTCTGTCCATTTAAAATGCACGGATGGACAACTGAGATGATCCAAGTTCTTCCCCTTGATCAATAGAGACCGTCCATGACCAAGGGGAAGATCCAAGCTAGATCTAGCATGGAATCACACCAAATTCAACCCACACCATCTAGAGACAGAGAGCGGCAAATCCAATGGTCAAAATTTGATGAGGTGAAAATTTCTTTTACAAAGCTCCACACCACATTGAGTTTAGTGATCAAAAAATTCCATACCTCACCGAAGGTGATCACTGGTGCTCGAGATCGATGAGGTAGCTTCATATGGTGGAGACGAAGCCCTATTAAAATTCCCAGGCCTTGGGATTGAGTGGCTTGCTCTATGGACCAACACCACTTAAAGATCCTTGTGACTTTGATCCAATTGCTCCTCTCCTTACTATGGAACTCCAATGGAAGCTTGAGTGAGCTTGAATTGGTCCTTAGAAGAAATGTGTAAGAGGATTTGAGGTGGTTTTTAGTGTGGAGGAAATTCAAGATTGGATTGAGCTCCCCTATTTTTGCACTGTGCAAAACCGAGGAATGGGGAATTCTAATCCTCTCTAAGAAGCTTGGGAGTGCTCTCTGATGATTGCTCTGGGTTCCTTAGCTTCAATCGATAGAGGGTGTATGAAAACATAAGTGAATTAGGGGGAGTATATCTCCCCCTTGAAGGAATCAGATGACAGGCAATGTCCATGCCATTTTGATCCAATTGATGAGATTGGGATGGCTATTTGATCTATTTTGAGTGTGCACATGGTCGATTTCATCCAAGGAGTGGATTGCCAACCTCCCATGTGCCTTAATTTGAGCTTAAGAGGGAGTTTGAAAATTCAATTTTAAGCTAGGGGTTGGGTTTGGTCTAGGGACCAAATAGGCTGACCTAAACCCATTTGGTTGGGTGCACCACTAATCACTAAGTCCCCTTGAGCTTTTAAGAATGCCTCAAGTGATTGTAAAGAGAGTATGACCAAATTACCCAAAGGTTAGGCCATAATTTATTCTATGGACTAGGGGTAGGATGGTCATTTTGCTATTTTTCTACTTTGGACATGTTGGGTATGTGGAGAAACTAGGTCTGGCCAAGTTTCATTGCATTTGGATTCCATTTGATAGGGTTTGGCTCATATTGACCCATTTAGGTCAAAATGGGTCAACTTAGGTCAAGTTGACCAATTGGTCAAATTGGGTCAAACCAAGGGTTGGGTCAAGTTCATATGACCATTTGAAATGTTTTGGTGGCTTTGGTTTGATTCAATTTGGTATATATTTGGTTTTTGTGACTTCATTTAGGTCAAATGGGTCAAGTTGACCTATTTGACCCATTTGACCCATTTGACCCATTTGAGGGTCAGGTAGGTGTAGGTTTGGTTTGTTAGTCATATGAAGTGGATTGGTATCTTTGTTTCCAATCAATTTTGGTTAAGTTCAATTTTGGCTCAACATGACCCCTTTAGGTCATGTTGGGTCTAAGGTCAATTGGGCTAGGTTGAGTCTAGTTGTCCAATTGAGGCTTTGGTCAAGTTCCACAAGTGATTTGGAATGGACTTGACACATTGGTTTCAATTAATTTGGCTTAGATCAAGTTTTGACACATTTTGACCCTTTAGGTCAAAATGGGTCAACTTGGGTCAAGTGAGCCAATTGGGGTAGGTTAGGCTCAAATGTTGACTTGGTCAAGTTCAAACATAGGTCATGAGTGAACTTAGATCAATGGTTTAAATCAATTTAGCCTATGGTGAAATTTGGCTATGTTAGGTTTCATTTTAGGTTAAGTGTTGAGTTGGTCACTAGATGTGTCTTAAGACTAAGGAACTCTTAAAGTCTGATATCTAAAATGGAGGAGTTGAGAGCTCATTCTACAAATGAGGTCAACAATGTGTCAGGATGACAAGATAAAATGGTATGGAAGGGATGATGCGGTGGCCTGTTATTGGTCGAATAAGAGGTGGAGGCATGGGGATGCACGAGTTCCATTGGTAGATGTGATTAAGAAGTCGATAGATTTATTATGAAATACATTTTGATCTTGATGAAATTTTAAGCACGATAACCTTAGTAAAATTGGATGTTTATTCTAGGTAATTTTGATGTTCCAAACGCAACAGCGCAGTTCATTTTGCAATCGGAGATCATTTGGTTCAATTTGGCAATTTATAAGGTCACTTTCAGTTCAAAAATGCACATTATCACTTCAAGTCACTTGATGTTCGCATAGACTCATCTGAATTGAGCATGGATAGTGTCATTTGATAGATTTTAATATTTAAGCTAACGACACAATCAATTTCATGAATGAAAATCATTTGGGCATTATCGTAGCCTCCCAACTTTGATATCGTGACTTTGATAGCTAGACCTCTTGATTAAAACCATCGGATTATGAAAAATGTATATTTTGATCAATTTAATGTTTTGAAAGTGATGGAGAAGTTCATCTATCGAGATCATTTGAACTAATTTTAGTGATGCCCAATGTATTGTTTTGATTTTACGATATCATCCAAAGCTCGCCAAATTTCTCTTATGAGCTCAACTCGACTTATGTAGTATACATTGAGGTCACTAAATACCCCCAAACAAATTTGATTTGCACATGAAGTGAGTCATGTTTGTTGAAAACTGATTGACACTTTGAGTTGGCCATGGATCTTGAATCACTTCAGTTTCAATTTCAATTTCTTTTGGAGCTTTGACGGAATTCATCATTAGTATGATGCATTGTGTTTAGATTAGCTAAATGATGGGATTTTGTGATGACTTTGGATGGATAAGAGTCTCTTTCACCATTTACTCTCTACTTAAATGGGTTTGCTGAAGTTCTTTTTCTTTTGTGTTATTGTAGATTTGGGTTTTCTCCGGCCATAGCTTCATACTGATGTTGAAAGTCAACTTTTCCTTCTTGTTCAAGCTTGATTGTTTGATGGAGGAATTGGTCTGTTTGCTTTGAGTTTTGAAACTCTTTTTGTCCAAGCTTTAAGCTTGATGGACTTGATGAAGGATTGTCCTAATTTATCATATTGACTTGTCAGGAAGGGCAGGTATGTTTTCAGTCCTATGTTAGCTACTTTGATGGACTTGTTGAAGGGTGCATACATATGACCTAGCCTTCTGGCTTATATTAGGTCTATAATGTTGAGTTATCAATTCAGTAATGAGAGCTTTAATAGATTGAATAACCACATAATCTCTTTAGTTTGGCCAAAAGCTTTGTATGAACTATGAAATTGCTTCCTCGGTCCTATGCTTTCTACTTTGACGGACTTGATGAGAAAATTGACTTTAATGCGTGCTTGATCGGCTATTTGAAAATAGATTGTTATCATGCCTTGTAGGCAATAAGATTGATTTGAGGCGGGAGAAATTTCCTGATTATCTTGGTCTATCGATCAAGTAGAAAGATCTCTTAGATTATGGTTGCTTTTAATCACTAAGTTGAATTTGATTTGAGATTGAACGACTATCATCATTGGATTGATGAGCAGGGGCTCTTTCACTGCAGCCTTTTCTTATGGCTTGTTGAGTGAGGAGAGCATAAGCAACTCGACCATTTATGGGCTTGTTGATTTTTAGAACTCATTTTCTATGTAGAGGTTGATATTTTCCAACTTGTTGATTGAAGATTAAAATTAGAGTTCTTGACTTGATCTTTGACATTTAATAAATGAGAAATTTTGAATATTTATTGTCTTTTCATGTAGAAATATATTCTTTTATTTCTTGTAAGACGACTTTGACCATGTTATAATATTCAAGGATCTGATAAAGCTTGATGTGAATGTATATACAAGAAGATCCCTGTTTCATGGAGAGGATTGAACAACCTTGATCATAAAAGCTCATATCTAATAAGATTGAATAATTCAAAATATATTACAAGGCTTGATTTTCTTTCTGAAAATCGTGATATATTTTCAAGCATACTATTTATATATCTATCTAAGGATCTTGGCTTAGAGCACGATATCAAATCGATAAATATACATGTCTATCTAATAAGCTTTCAATCTTGTTAAGAATAATGACTTTGCTTTGGACTTGTTGAAGACTTGAGTTTGAAATTTGTATTTTCAGCTTTATGCCTTGGTGACTTAATGGAGTTGATGATTTATTCGAGATGAGAATGTCTTACTATGCTTTATTTCGGACTTATTGAATACAATCTCAAATTTTAAAATTTGTATTTTCCTCTTGTCATGGCCTGCTTTAATGGACTTTAGTTGATGACATGGCGGATGAATATCTTGTCCATGCTTTGTGCTTTTATTATTGAAGATTCAATCTCAAGATTTTGTGGTTCATATTTCTTTCTATCTGGTTTATGTCTTGACAGTTCAAGGAATTCTAAATTGTCTTGAAGACTTGTCTGATATGACCTCTACTAGCTTTCTACTTTTGTGGGCTTGTGAAATGCTACATGACCTAACCCTATGAGATTTGTTGGATAAATGAAAAAGTCATGGTATGCTTTGATATGTCGATGACATAACACCTTTAGTTCCTTTCTTTGTATGGTGGAAGACTTATTTGGTCTCTTGCTACGCTAGTTGGACTTTGAAGAAATTTTCTTTGCTTTCGCTAACAAACTTGTTGAAGATTAAAATTTCAATGGATATTGATACCAAACTCGACTTGTGCCTTTTAATTGAGGATATTTTTGTTGGATTTTTGGAATGACTATTATTGATGATCTCCTAGTCTAGGCCACAACTTACCAAGTTGAGGCATTTGGAGATTTAGATGCTCTTATCTTTGAACTAATGAAGTAAAGATCTCTGCTATGTTTTAACTTTTAAGCAAAATATGACTACATATTTGGGCTGTTGAGTCAGATCTTATGACTTATGCCATAGATTTAATGTATGAATGGAAGATGTGGCCAACTTGATTTGCAATTTAAACTTAAAATATCTCTTTTGGTGAACTTGAACTTTGAATACATAATTTGAATAGTATGGGGATCTTTGCATGATGTCCTAAATACAATTTTTATTTCATGAGCTTTTGCTATAAAATTTAAAATTCATGTGATAGATGCTTCATTGAAATGTTCTTATGTTACATGAGAATTTTGAAAAACTTACATGTGAGAATATTCTTAGCACCGACCAATTCATCTTCTTGAAAGTTCTGCACCATATGATTGAATGCATTCTTGTGATTACATTTTTATGTGTAATACTTTTTTAAATATTGACCATTGATTGGCGACATTGGTATTTCACCTTTGAAATCAATGAGCTTGCAGGCTTCTCCTTGATATAATTTATCAATGATGAAGGATCATTCTAATTAAGCTCAAATTTATTGATATGGTGGGAATAATTCATTTTCTCAAAGAACCAATTCTCCTTCTTGAAAAGCTCGAGATGTATTGTATGATCAATGCTTTAGTTGCTCAATAGACTTTTAAATTTTTTGCTTGGAGCCTAACTTGGTCAAGCACATCAAGCTCTTCCATCCATAGATGGGCATTCTAATCTTGGGTAAGATCGTGTTGAATGACTACTCGGAGTGAATGTAGCTCAACTTTGAGTGGTAGAATTGCTTCAGCCCTAAATACTAGTGCATAAGGAGTGGATTTTATGGGAGTTATGTTGGTGGTGCGGTAAGCCCATAAAGCTTCCACAAGCTTGGTATGCCACTCCTTTTTATTTATTATAAGGATCTTTTTAAGTTGCTTGACTAGTATTTTGTTGAAAGCCTCGGCCAAGCCATTTGCTCTTAGATTATAAATTAATGAGTATGGCCAATCAATCTTATGTTGATCAGCAAATCTATAGATTTTAGTGCTCTTAAAGGCTAGACTATTATCTGAGATAATTATGCACTGCACACCACATCTATAGACAATAATGTGGGTGAAGAAGTTGGTCACATGCTTGTTATGACTTCCTTGAATGGGGCGGCTTCAACCCACTTGGAGAAATAATCAATGGCTACTAGGATGGAGTGATGACTAGCTGATGATGGCGAATCAATTGGTCCAATTACATCTGTTCCCCAACACTCAATTGGCCAAGATGCTATCATTACCATGGACTAACATTCATGGCATATCTTGGCATGATGATACAATCTTTTACCATAGATGGCCCGGTATCCCATTATTTTAATTTTGGAAGCCATTTTGGGACTAGATTGGTGTGTCACATTGTCCTTCATGGATCTCAGCAATCACTTTGTTGGCTTCTTCTATTCCCAAGCATCGTAGCCACATCTTCTTGAAAGATCTACGATAGAGGGTATTACCAACATAAGCATATAATTGAAGCCTTTTCTCGAGCTGTACAACCATCAACTTATTACTTGGCAGTTTGTCTTCCTTAAAATAGTCGGCAAAGGGTTGTCCCCAACCTTCCTTCTCTTCTACGATAAGGATTTCATTTCGTGATGTTAACGCTTCCTCAGATTGAGGTCTTTTCTCTTGAATAGTCTGAGGCTCATCTTGTTGACTTTGAGAAGTACTTGTAAGAGAGTGTGAGGAGCAATGTGAGTTGCATCTTGCTGACTTGCATTTGATGACCTCTCTTCTAGCGGGGACTTTAGGTTTACCGACTCTAGGACCCGATGAGTACAAACACTAATTAACACATAACTATTGTCGTCCATACCCACCATTTCCTTTGCCAACTTAGCTAAACAATCTACTTTGCTACTCTTAGCTCTGGAGACTCAAGTCATAATGACATTTGAGATTTTCTTTATAAGCTTGAGAACTCTCTTGTGATAGTGGGCCAATTCAAACTTGTTGATTTTGTAAAGGCCCAACACTTGATTAATGATGAGCTGAGAATCGCCATAAACTTGTAGATTCTAGACTCCCATAGAGATGGTTTCCTCCAAACCTGCCACCAACACTTCATATTTCACTTCATTATTGGTTCGAGGCTCAGTCAATCTATAGGAGTGCCTCTTTATACAACCTTTTGGCATGATCAAGATGAGACCAATGCCAGCTCAAACTTTTAAGAGATTTGTGGGCTGAGTGTATTTGATGAATGAAGCTCCATCAAAATATAATTTCCATATTTATTGCTTTTCCTTTTGTATATATGCATGATCTACTCATCAAAACTAATCATTGAGTGATGAATCTATGGGATAAGGTGTGCGGAAGGAAAGCGAAATTTGCCCCTTCACCATTTTTGGGGAATATATGTGATGTCAAATTATAGCAGAAGAACAGCTCATCGTGCTAAGCGATGTGTCAACACTGGTCTTATCATCAAGAACTTTAGTGGATCGGTCCTTGAGATGAGAGTAATTTAATGAGATAACATGTAATGATGAAGCTTCTGGACAGCAAAGATCAAAGCCAAACAATGTTTCTTGATTGGAGAGTATTGTATTTCCAATCCTATTAGCCTTCGATTGATGTAGTATATGGTGTTCTTTTCTCTCTCTTTATTATGTTGTGCAAATAATGCATCTAGATATTCTTCTAGTGCCACTGTGTATAAGATGAGGAGATTTCCTGGGATTGGTACTGCGAGAATAGGTGGGTTCAAAAAATACTTCTTAATAATGTCAAAAGCCTCTTGATATTCTTTGTATTATTTGAAAGGAGTATCCTTTTTCATCAACTTCTTCCTCTTGGATGCCAATCTCTGATCGACGCCTCCAATGAATTTTTGGCTCGAAGTGTGGAATAGATATTTCTTCAATCGGATGATTGCGATCGAAGCTGACCTCATCTCAAAGACATGGAGCTGGTTAGCGACAGGATCCCTTAGATGACTCTCCAATGTGTTGACCATCAAAAATTTTATCACATATAATGCTTCTCTTAGGTACCCATTCTTGATGAGTTTTATTTATGGTGGATCTCTGGAAGTACAGTTCAGATGTCACATTGCTGTCTTTCTTTAAAGTAGTTTCACTTTGAGGGTTTGGCCTCCAAATTTGCTTACCTTTTTACTGGGACCTTTCGACGGAGGATTCTTGAACTCGTGGTCCAAGTGTCATGCCTCGATGTTCACCATGCGAGACTTGGATTGGTTGACATTTTGTCGGTTGGAGGAGGTCTCCTTGGAGGAGCAGCTCTAGCCTCCCTGATGACAAGACCTTGATATTTTCTTTTCATCAATCCTTTCTGCTTAGTAACTTTGAGGATCCGATGCACTCTTGCATATACAATTTTGAGTTTCCTCACTAGAGGCGGTCGACATTATCGAGTTCAAAGGACTATTTGATTTGACCGGTGAGCAATTTTGCTTTATCCATCTTAAATCAAACTTGTTATGGGTTGGAACACTTTCCCACGTTCCGTTGTATAACTTTGACAATGATTATTGAGCACATAATTTAACATTTCTCTTTCTTCGCTGCCTCTGGGTTAGCTTGCTTCTAGATGAAGAAGCTTCTGCGTCACTACTTCTTCTCGAGGCTTAGGCTTCCATATTTATTTTCCTTTTGTAGGGATCTTTCGGTGGTAGATTCCTGGACATGCGGTCCAGGTGTCATGCCCTGATGCTACAAGGCTTGTTTAAAATAATCTTGAGTTCTTACTACCACAGATGATAACTTTTATAGTAGATAATTATTTGCTTCTTTAATAATTGACCTTTGATATCTCTTCTTCATAAAACATTTTTCCTTTACAACATTCAGGACTCTATGTACTTTCATAGATTTCTTCTATAATATTTGAGACATCCATTGATCCCAAAAAGATTGCTTAACATCACTAGTAGAGCTATTCCTTTTCACCCATCTCAAAATTTGCAAATTTATTGTGAGAGTATGAATACTCACTTCTGGTTGTAAGGTTGGTTGTGTAATAGATGGCCCTAGCGAGTAGATGAACTTGCAGCTCAACATTCTTTCTTCTCCTCTGCATTCTAATTAGTTTTTCTTGAAAGAGGAGGCTTCAGCATCATCCTAGTGCAAAAGGTTCAACTAGCATAGTGGTCGCATTCACAAGATGATTGAAACTTTCTGCCTAGTGATAATTATTTTCATAACTGGCGCCTCAAAATAATAAAATCTTTTGAATACAGAGGCTCTCTTTTGAGGAACCTCAGTAGCAGTAGCGACCATTCTAGTTATCATCCTCCCTTGTACGGGTTGGCATGTATAATATGTAGGAGCTTCAGGTAGAGGATTGTTTACAGTAGCGATGACTGAGAAGTCTACACTACCAAATTGGATCCAACATCCTCAATATTGATAACAATGTTAGCCAGACAGATATTGGCTCCGTGACTTAGCTACATGATGAACGATGTATTCGATATAGAGAACAAGTAGATTAGTCATAAGAATATGGTTGATTTAAATTTAATTTCATTGAAAATTGGTTTTTTCAATTTTTTTAATACTCCACTATTATTATAGCTTAGATTCAACTAGCCAAAGATGGAAAGAGAAACCTATCCCTAGTGGAGTTGCCAGAAATCTATGGGCTCCAAAAATTCTCCACTGACCTCTCAATGAAGAGAGTATGATTTAATGTCGATTAAATTTTTAGAAGGCAAATGGAATAGTAGATAAGATACTACCCAGAGATTTCACCCTCATTTTGTGAGGACTTTAGATCTGGTTCCAGGTTTTCTATAGGTGCAAGCACCTATAGTTAATTACCCCTCCCAATGTTGAAAGAGAACTTTTGATTAAGGCTAGTCATTAGATTACTAAACACGTAGCACATAGTAGCAGCATGTGGAGCTATGAAATTTAGGTTCATGAAATTCATCATTATTTTACTTAAAGCGGATGGTTGGTGTTGACCTCACTTTTAGAGTAAGTCTTCAACCTCCTCATCATAAATCTTAGACTCTTATAAACACTAAGAGCTCTTAGTCTTAAGATACTTCTAGTGATTAGGTGAACACTTAACCTAAGCTTAGAGACTTAGAAGGGTTAGTCATAGGGGTAGGTTATGCCTCAAAGGATTTAGGGAGACTTGCCCATCCCTATGGCTAAAACCTAAACCCACAAACCAAACCGCAAATGAAATTCAAATACCAAATCCAAATACAAATTTTAAACCAAATGATTGAAACTCATAATCAAATCCAAAATCAAAATCCTTCATAAGCCCTATGATTTTATCCTATGGACTTAGCCTTAGTCAAATTCAAATCAATCCAAATTCAATTTATTTTCTCCAAGACCAAACCAAACCTCAAATTTAATTCATGTGCCAAATCTAAATCCAAACCCCAAACCAAATGGTTGAAACCCATAATAAAATCCAAAATCAAAATCCTCCTTAAAGCCTTATGATTGAATTCCATAGACTTAGTCAAATCTCTACCCAATTCAACCCAAATTTGATTGATATCTCATGAATAATTTATATCTTCATTTAAATTCACAAATATAAAGACATGAAGTATGAAGAAAAAAGACCCCCCATAACACTTATTAATTTATAAATTATAATTATTCTTTTATACTCTAGGTTGTATAAGAGTATTCTACACTTTTCTTTTTAATAGGTACCAAACATCGACCTTTTATTCTTTTGTTAGCTATAAAATTGTTTGATATTTTATTTAGCAATAAAATTGGCATGCATTTTTATAGTTTCTTTATGAATGATGATTTAATGTGTGGTCTAGATGTTATTAGGCTCTTAGGGAAAAATAAATTTTCTACTCCAACTATAACTCATAATTAAAATTTTATACAACTCATAACCCCACATAAAGCCTAAGCATTCATATTGTTTCACTCTTGCTAAGAGCCTAGGGTTGTATGCCAATTTGAACAACCCCCTTAGCTGAATATTGTATGCTTAATATTATGCATTCATATTGTTTCACTCATGCTAAGAGAGGGTTTCTATCTTTGCACGATAGGGGAAGACTTGACATTTGAGGGTCTCTTTTGTGGTGGAAAACACCTCTTTCTCTCTGATTTAACCATAATCCATTTTTATCATGCATTTAGACATATGAAAAATCCTATAGCCTTTGTCAAAATGAAGTGTCAAAATCAAATAAAAATTGAAAAGATTTGCATTAGACTAAGTCATTACTCATACCACTCATGCTCTAGTCTCTTAGGGAGTGGGTTCAAGGACTTTAGTCTCTTTCTAAATAATAACAATTATCTTGCAAAATTAGATGACTTGCCAACATGATTTTAAAAGCATAGGAGGAGTTAGGCACGCACTCCAGGCAGTTATAAGTCCAGTAGACGGGTGATTTACTCTCTCTTATGGAGGTAAACCATATGCCCATTTTTGCTTAGATTTAGGTCATTCTTTAGCTCTTTCTAAAGCTCTCTAGATTTAGGAACTGAGATTACTATTTTCTTTGGGCTACAAGCATAAATTCTCACCTCTTAGGATTTTCACAATCTTGTGTTGATGGATTATAAGCCATATTAATCTAATAAAATTTCTACTCAAATAAAATAATTCTCTACTTTCAAATTTATAAAGCCCAACCATATGATAGATTGAAATGCTCACTTGGGCCTCTTAGTATCCAACTTATTCCCTTTGGCTTCCAAAATAAGTCTCTCCTTTTGAACTTCCCATTTGATTTTTTTCAAACATAACCAATTTGTTGATAGTCTTACCCTCAAAATCTCTGGAGATAATAATTGTCTACTTTAATCGAGAGTATTCCTAAGGAACTCACATTCCTTAGAATGTAGCTAACTATGGGAGCTTTCCTCCATAGGGAACTTTAGAACCGAGTTTAATATAAACACTATTTTATTCATCCATGTAAAGTAGGGGAAAAAAATCTATGGTATATTTAAAGACCCATCATGCATTAGGAGTCCTTATTAAGTGATTAGATCTATTGAATGGTGATATCTCTATCTTTTGAGATAGCATATCATACCTTAACGTCATACTCGATCACTTCAATAAGTGCTCCCTCAGATCTACATGGTGTCCCCTAAAAGTCTGACTCAACTCAGATTATTCCAAGGGCGGTTGGCATATCTAGGATGCTTCATTTTCAACCTATCAGGGAGATGTCAGCCATTCCCAACATTTGTCAAAAGAGATTTCAAGTTCAAGTGGGATGATAAGTGCCATCATACCTTTGAATACATCATGCACTACCTGATGACGTCACTAGTTCTAGCAGCCCCTATCCTGGGCAAGCCATTGATTCTTTATACTGCTACATTAGATGACTCCCTTGGCACTTTGTTGGTCTAAGCCAATGACAAAGGGAAAGAGAACACCCTCTACTATCTCAGCAGTCTCCTAATCCCCATTGAGGCAAATTATTTACCTATTGAAAGCATTGCCTAGCTTTAATCTTTGCATCCCAAAAGCTATGGCACTGCATGCTTTCTCATAAGGTGAACTTGATCTCTAGAATCAACCCTCTGTAATATCTCATGACACGACTGACACTATCCAGACAATTGGCGTGATGGTCCATGATTTTGTCACAGTTTGGCATTACTTTCATATCCCTCTGTGCGGTGAAAGGATAAGCACTAGCAAATTTCTTAGCAGCACAACCACTTCCTGTTGATTCTCTACTTAGTGATGACCTCCCCGATGAATAAATCATGAACTTATGGGACACTAACATTCACCGCTGGGAGATGTATTTTGATGGTGCGACTTCCTTTCAAAAGGGAGAAGAACTATGATCTACTCTCCCAAGAAAGGTAGGGGTATGAATAGTTCTCCTAACTCTGGACCGTAATATGATGAGATTCTCATATCATCTATCCAATCCATGCAACAACAATAAAGCCGAATATGAGGCTCTGATTGCCAATCTAGAGTTAGCCATTTCCATAAGCATCCATAATATCAACATCTTCAGGGATTCTCAGTTAGTTATCAACCAAATCATTGGGTCTTATAAAGTTTTAAAGCCTAAGCTCCATCACTACCACAAGTACACTATGGAGTTGTTGGCCCAAATCTCAGAGGTCACAAATTACAAGATTCCTCGAGGAGAGAATGTCATAGTATGCTTTAGCCAAGCTTGCCAAAGAGTTTTGTCCGGAAGATGAGTCTATACGAGTAAGGGTCAAAAATAGACAAGTTTTATCCCTTATTGATGTTGAACTCATCGAGAGACTCTCTCTTAAAGGGAGGTTACCATTGCCAAAAAGGATGATGAGTCAAATTGGAGGCAGCCATTCATGGATTATCTAAATATAGGTAAACTACCTCAAGAGAAGTCACTAGCCCATCAGATAAAATAGAGAGCCCTTTCCTACGCTTTCGTGGATGACACCTTATTCCAGCGGTCCTTCGATCGTATGTGGTTACATTATTTGGAAAAACACAAAGCTCGTAAGATCATGATTGAGGTACACTCAGATTTATGCAGAGCACACCAATCCGGTCTGAAGATGAAAGAAAAGATCAATAGACTAGGATATTACTGGCCATCGATGATCACAAACTGCATGGATATTGCTAGGAGATGTCACAAATATCAAGTGCAGGATGTGGTCCTACACCAACTGTCTAACATTCTACACCCTACATTGGCCTCATGACCATTTGAGTGTTGGGGTACCGACATAGTGGGTTCGATTGATTCTCCTTCCTCTAAGGGTCATCGTTCATCCTCACGCCACTACTTTTCCAAGTGGGCGGAGGCGATCCCACTCAGAGAGGTCACAACTCATCATGTGCTCCAATTTTTCAAGAGTCATATCGTATATAGGTTCGGGGTGCCTCAATGAATTATATCTGATAATGATACTGCATTCAAGAGCACTAAGATCAACAACTTTACTTGGAGACACAACATAGATTAGAGATATTTTACAATCTATTACCCGAGGGCAGATGACTTAGCAAAAGCCTTCAACAAAACTCTCATTATATTAAAGAAGACACTCGATGACAATAAGTGACAGTGGCATGAGCAATTATTTAAAGCCTTGTGGGCTTACTGCGCCACATATAGAACTCCAACCCAATCCACCCCTTTCTCCTTAGTGTATGGGTCTGAAGCCGTTCTACCATTAAAAGTCCAACTTTCACTAAGGATAACTATGGGTAGCAAGATCACAATAGAGCAGAATGCCAAGTTGCAGTTAGAAGAGCTCAAAGGATTAGAGGAGAGATGCCTACAGGCATGCTAGAACCTCGAGTTGTACACAACCAAAATGATTCAAGCTCACAATAAGTTGGTCCGTCCTAGGGCTTTTCAAGTATGAGAGCTTGTTTTAGTTCTAAGGAGACCAATTGTTGCTCATCGTAAGATGAGAGGCAAGTTTGAACCCACTTGGGAAGACCCTTTTGTCATAGAGAAGGCCTACTAAAGAGGATCTTATCATCATCATATGAGAGAGCACCCAATGCTTTCGATCAACAGGCTCTACCTAAAGAAATATTATCCATAAATCTTATTTGAAATTAATTATCAATGAAAATTTCATCTCTTCCATGTTAAGAAACATCTTTGTTTGTGAATCCACTACAATGTGTTTAGGGTAGGTGTAAGGAACCCGAGCAGTGTCCTATCCTTTATCAACACAACACAAAAACAAACTACACACAACCACATATAAAACAAACACATATCTTTTATCTCAGGCTACTTTGAGTTGGGATAAAGTTCACTCACTCTTAGTACTCTAGGATGGGTTGACATCCTACCCTATTAGTGTGTCACCCCAATGGTTCCTTATTTAGGAGGATGTAAGTCTACAAGATTTCTGCCTGACTTGACCATTGCAAACTAACAAGTTTCTTGTTAGTTTTATAGGCCTTACTGCGCTGTCGGCAAGCACCCCATGTCGACATTATTTAAGAAAGATGTAAGTCTACACACTTTCTTCTTGAACTATCCATCATGCACTGATTGGGTCAAGTATATTTAAGGCTTAGGGTAAGTCCCCTACTTGAAGTTTGGATCTAGTCCTTATACGGGATTCCCCGCTTAGTAGTTGCCCTAGGTCAGATAGAATCTGTCCCGCTGATGGCAGACTATCCCGATGACCATTTCCATCTATGATGATGTAAGTCTACAAGCCTTCTTCTCATTGATCATCGTGACACTTTGGTTGGTTGGTCGCTATCTATGACCACTCGATAGATATACCACTCATGGTAGATGTTAGTCTACAAGCTTTCTCCTTGAGTTAGCCACCGTACACCTATAGGCTTTATTTTACAAGGTCCAGGATAAAGCCCCTAGCGACACCTTCCCTATGGGCACTCTATTTGGACCACATCCTTTGCAACCCCATTTAGACATTACCCAGGTTACTCTTGGATTGGATAATCCCCCTTTCATAGTAGCCACCCCTGTGGTTGGAGAACTTATCTTGCGGAGATGCAGATTCTCCCTTGGTCCAGTAAGTCTGAGATAAGACTAGGCTGATATAAGCTCCTTCTCAGTGTGGTCCCTTGCACACCAACAGGGTCCACGCAAACATATAAACAAAAAATGTATATATTTTCTTGTGGAATAAGATGACACCCCCAGTGATACCTTTTCCCAAGCAGGCATCCTATCTTTAGGGTAGTGTCAGCAAAACTCCCTATAGGAATCGCCTGACTACTCTTGAGTTGAGATAAGTCCCCAATGACACTCTCTCAATAGTCACCCTTAGGTCAAGTTTGACTTGTTGTTCCACCAATGGGTCACCCCGGTGATCATTCTTACTTTGGAAGATGTAAGTCTACTATGCATTCTATTGCACATGACGGGCAGCCCTTGGTAGGGTTCGATTGTCTGCTATCACCTAGTGGCTATTCATTGCTTTGGAAGATGTAAGTCTACACATTTTCTCCCTTGCATAGCCGTTGCACACTGAAAGGCACCCCTTAGGTTGGTTAGCTCTACCCCGCGCTCGGTAGACTTTTCATTTAGATTTGTAAATCTAAGATATGACATGGCTGATATAGCCCCATCTTAGTGGATCCATCGCACACTGACAGGGTCCATTTAATTAAAATGAAATTAATCTTGACTATTTTTGAGTTGATATGAGTCCACAACGGTATTCACTCAGTAGTCACCCTAGGTTGAGCTTGATTTGTTGTGCTACTAGCAGATCACCCTTATTTAGGAGGATTTAAGTCTATAAGCTTTCTTCCATACTTGACCATTGCACACTGAAAGGCAACCATTTAATTGTTTAGTCCTACATTATGGCTGGTACTTTCTCTTTGAATTTGTAAATCTAAGATAGGACAAGGCTGATATAGCCCCTTCTTAGTGGATCCATCGCACACCGATAGGGTCCATATATTAAATCCATCATCCTCCCAAGTGAATTAAATCCATACTTTTATCTCCGGATACTTCCCTAAACAAACCAAAGAAATTAATATTAAGTCCACCTTATCCTCAGCGGATCCTAGCTCATATCTCCAAGATATGCCCTCAACCTCAAATCAAATTAAACCCAATCATATCCTCTCCCCAATTGAGCCCCAAATCATAAGCAAACAAATCAAATTCTCATCCCCTAGTGGATGCACACCAATTAAATCAAATCAAATTCCTCCCGATCGATTTTGCTTAGAGCTAAATCAAAACCTAAATTCATCAAACCAAACCAAATCCTATCCCCAGTGGATACATCCAGCAAATTAAACTCATATAAGCTGAACCTGCTTCTCTAATAGAAGGTTCATACACCTATCCCCGACAGTTTATAGATTCTAATCCTTGGTGGATCTTCTTTCAACAAATCATATGATCAAATTCAAACCCTTATCCCTACTGGATAACTCAAACCTGCTTCCCTAGTGGAAGGTTCATATACTTGATCCCTCAATGGATCCTTCCTTTCTCTTTTTATGCCCTTGGCATAAGTTAAGTTGCATTGCACTAAGATCATGATTTTGTCTACATCCCGAGTTTAGGTACAGATCGTTCTGTTAGCGCTTGCAATCCTTTGGACATTGTTGATCACCTCGATCAATGCCAATACGTGTGGTGTGCCTTGTCAGTTATACCACACCTATTGGGGGTCCTTTTGTTGACCTCACTTTTAGAGTGAGTCTTCAAACTTCTCATCATAGATCTAAGACACTTATAGACACTAAGAGCTTCTTAGTCCTAAGATATTTCTAGTGATTAGGTGAACACTTAACCTAAGCCTAGAGACTTAGAAATTTAGCCATAGGGGTACATTATGCCTTAAGGATTTAGGGGGACTTGCCCATCCTATGGCCTAAACCCAACCTATGTTTACCTTCTCAAACCAAACCTCAAATTCAATTCAAATACTAAATCCAAATCCAAATTCCAAACCAAATGATCAAAACTCATAATCCAATCTGAAATCAAAATCCTCTTTAAAGCCTTATGATTGAATTCCACAGACTTAGCCAAATCTCCACCCAATTCAACCCAAATTTGATTAATCCCTTCATGAATCATTTATATCTTTAGTTATATTCACAAATATAAATGAGATATAAACTCAAATAGCCAAAACTAAATCAAACTAAATCTGAATCCAATAAAAATCTTTTTAAGCCATATGGACCTGCCTCCAGGAGCTTAGCCAAATCTCATGAAAATCAACCTGAAATCAATTGATTTCTTTATAAATCAATTATTCTTTCATTTATATTCATAAATATAAATGAAACCCTCATCCCAATCATCAAAACTAAATCAAACTAAATCAATTCCCTACTTAAGCCCTTTTGACCTACCTCCTTAGTCAAATTTGCTCCCAAATCACTCCAAACTCAAGTTATTTTCTCATAAATCATTTGTATCTTCATTTATATTCACAATTATAAATAAAATATAAATTCACATGACCAAAACCAAGTCCAAAATTGAGTCAAAATCCAATTTAAGCCCCTTAAGCCAATTCCTTGAACTTGGCAAAATCCTATCTAAATCAAGTCAAAATCAATAGATTTTCTCTTGAATCAATCACTCCTTCAATCATCTATCCAAATATAAATGAAACCTACAATCATCAAGCCAAATTTAAGTCAAGCCCAAGTTAACCTTTTTTACTTGAAAATTCCAAATGAACCAAAACCTATCATAACCCAAATTGATTGCAGTTGGATTTATATTTCAATCCTAAACTCATATATAAATCCAACTAAATATTTATCAAACCAAAACCAAGCCAATTGACACATTTAGGTCCACTTTACCCAAAGTTGCCTAAAGGACCTTTTTTGAGCCAAGTTTAACCAAAATTAGATTGAACCAAGGCCGTCTAAGCCTCATATCATGATCAACAATCACCCTAGAGTGATCAATTGTTTTGAATTGAGTCAAACCAAGTCAACTTGGTCATTTGACCAAGTCAACCCTTGGCCCAAATGAAACACAAACTAGCTAAATCTCACAATACACAGAATTGATTGAAACCATTGATTCACACCAACCCATAATCAATGTTTGGACATGGCTTGACCCTCAATTGAACCAAATCAAACCCAATTGGCCATTTGACCCAAGTTGACTCAAATTGACCTAAAAGGCCAAAATGAGTCAAATCATTATCTAACCCAAATTGATTTCAACCAATGGTTCAAGTTCATTCTAAGTCTATTGTTGAACTTGACCAATGCTCCAATTTAACCAATTGGACCCAATCTAGCCCAATTGACTAACGTAGCCCAAATTGACCTAAAAGAAAAATTCAAATTAAATCCAAATTGATTCAAACCAAAGCCTACAAATATTTTCAATTAACCAATTGAATATGAACCAACACCCAACCAATTTGGCCAATTTGGTCAAATTGTGCCCATTTGACCTATATGAATCCAAATGAGCCAAAAATCAAACCTAAGCCAAATTGATTGAAACCACTTGAACCATATTGACCTCACTTTTGGAGTGAGATCTTAACTTCTTCATCTTAGACATAGGACTCCTCTAAACACTAAGAGTTTCTTAGTCTTAAGACACTTCTAGTGATTAGGTTAACACTTAACCTAACCCTAAAGACTTAGAAGGGTTTATCATAAGATTAGGCTACTTACCCTATAGCTAAAATCCAGCCTTTGTGCACTCCTTCAAACCAATCCAAATCAAATCTCAAATCTCATCCAACTCAATTGATTTTCTCAAATCTCAAATCAATCTCAACTCAATTGATTTTATCAAACCCAAATTAACTCCAAATTCAATTCCAATCCCAAATGATTCAAATCCAAAATCAATTCCAAATCCAACTCCAATTCTGGATGATTGAAATCCATGATCAATTCCAAATCCAAAACCTTCCTAAGCCTTATGAACCACATCCATAAGCTTAGCCAAACCCTTCAAATCAACCCAAAGCTAAGTGATTTCTTTATAAATCACTTATTCTATCATTTGTATTCACAACTATAGATTAAATTGGTATCCAAATCAACCAAATCATCCAAATCAAAAGAATATAAACCAAACCAAATCAAATCCCCTTTTTCAAACTTTTTGACCTACCTTAGCCAAATTCACAATCAAATCACTTCTAATTCAAATGATTCTCTCATGGAACATTTATATTCTCATTTATCTTCACAAATATAAATGAAATATAAATTCAAATGTCCAAAATCGAATCAATTAAATTCAAGACTCAAATCCAAACCCAATCTTTTAAGCCAATTTTGTGGATTTAGCCAAATCATTCTCAAATCAATCTAAATCCTTGGATTTTCTCTTCAAACAATCACTCATTCAATCACATGCCCAAATATAAACATAAACTACAATCACCAAGCCAAAATCAAACTAACCCAAGTCAAACCCGTGTTCATCCTTTTATCTAAATTATCAAATGAACTAAAACCCATTTGACTCCAAATCACTTGCAATTGGATTTATATTTCCACAATAAGTCCATATGTGTTTAACCAAACTTGAATCAAGCCATGATCAAGCCAATTGACCTATTTAGGCTCACTTGACCCAAGTGACCTAAAGGGCCTTTTGAGCCAAGTTCTAATCCAACCCAAATTATATTAAACTAAGCCTATCTAAACCTCAATCATAATCAACAATAATCATGGGGTGATCAATCACCTTAAGTTAGGTCAAACCAAGTCAAACCTAGCCTTTGACCAAGTCAACATTTAGCCCAAATGAAACCCAAACTAGCCAAAATCCATCATATGCCAAATTGATTGAAACCATTGACCTAAACTCATCTATAATCAATGATTGAGCATGACCAAGCCATCAATAAAGCCAAACCAAGCCTAATTGGCCACTTGACCTAAGTTGACCCAAATTGGCCTAAAAAGTCAAAAAAAAGGTCAGATCATGATTTAATCCAAATTGATTGCAACCAATGGCTCAAGTTCATTCCAAATCACTTGTTGAACTTGACCAAAGCTTCATTTGACCAATTAGACCCAACCTAGCCCAATGACCATGAACCCAACTTGACCCAAAAGGTCAAATCAATTTGAAATCAAACTAAAGATTATAATACATTTTGAATGATCAACCAAGCCTAAACCAACCCATGACCAAACTCAATTGGGTCAAATGGGTCAAATTGGTCAACTTGACCCATTTGACCCAAATGAACCTAAATGATCCAAAATAAAATCTAAATTAAATTAAACCAAACTAATGATATCGATGGGCTCCAAATGATCATTTGAACTTGACCTAATCCATGGTTTGACCCAATTTGACCAATTGGTCAACCTAACTTGACCCAAATGAGTCAAATTGAGCCAAATCAAACCAAATGAACTCCAAATCACTTGAAATTTGGCCCAATCCTTTTTTAAATCATTTCAAATCTACCCAAATCAAACTCATAGCCAAATGACCACTTTGTTCTTAGGTCAAAGGTATCCCATGACCAAATTCACTTAGAATTTGGTCATTTCTTTCTCAATGCCACTTGACACCCTTCTATTGGTCCGCATGAGCACCAAGGAAGGTGGTGAACATGACCCAATGAGCTTGGGTCAACCATGACCCAAGGGGAGGCCAAATCAACCTCCCTAATCATCTTTAGACACTTGGCTCACCAAATTCACTCACCAATCACATGGGCATCCACTCTCCTCACTCCATGTGGGACATTTTCCAGCTCAAATCGTGCCTCCAATCCAAGCCATTGAGCCAAAATGATAAATTAGCCATCCACCATCTGATCCAAGTAGGGGGATATAAACCCCCTCATTCTCACTCAAACAAAAAAAAAGATTAGTTCCTTAGAGCCTTAGGAGTTGAATCGAAGCCTCCCTAAGCATTTCCAAGCCATTCTCGAGCACCCTTACTTCCCTACTCTCGGTTTTACTCAAAGCCAAAATAGGGGAGATCAATCCTAAGCTCAACTCACTCAATTCTCAACCAAAGTGAAATTAATCTTGTACGCACCATCCTTGGATCAAGGTGAGTCAAATCAAATCATTTTTCAAGTCTATAAGCAATGAGAAGTGCAACTTCGATCAAGACCAATCATCATTGAAGAGGAGGTTGGTCGACCGAGCAAACCACTTCAAATCAAAACCAGATTTCTTCAACAGGTCTTCATCTATACTAGATGAAGCTAACTCCTCCATTAGAAGCACCGGTGATAGCTATTGGTCCTTTTGAAAGGAATTTCCATCCCATGCAATTTTGACCATTGGATATGCATTCCCCCTCTTTTCGAAAGTGTGGGATTATTTTGATCCCAATACAAGCTCGAGTGACCTCGGATTGAATGAGAAAAGATGAACGGTGTTCGTTTCTCATCGCTCGCGAAGGAGAAGGATCATACACCATCCATTCCACATGATTGGAATGGACAGTTGTGATCAAATCATGCTTTAGATCCCATTGATTTCTTCCTAAATCATGAGATTAGCCTCAACTGTCTGATCTTAAATCGGACGGCCCATAGAGAAGATGCATCTACCACCAGCTGACTCAGCCAATGGATGTGACAACTTAATTAACAAATCCCATCGTGCCACATGGAAAGCGCGCTGCGTCAGCCGCCACATGGCCTGACAACATTAAGAGTATAATTAGGCTTAATTAATATGATTTTAATGGTAAAACTTCCAAAATTCATAACTAATTGTAAAAAAACCTAAAAAATACAAATAAATACTCATTTTAAAGGTAATTTTAAAGGGTGATTTGATTTATTTTATTAGAAATGTAATACTCTCTAATTACTCCATCAATTAATTCCAAACTTTTTGAGATTGATTAGTGGGATGACCTCTGCCTCCCATGATTTTCTTGGAATTTATTATTTGATTAATTAGGAGAATTTCTTGTTTCATGCTTAATCCCTCTCTTAATTAATTAAATAATTAATTAACATGTTAAATAGTAATGAATCCATTAGTTAAGTTGGCTAATCATTATGAAATAGTGGATGGACATAAGGGATGTGATTAGGACCTCTTTTCTAATCTTTTCCACTAAGTTTATTTCATTTGGATCTATAATCAATTTGCTAAGTAAGGACTTAATCACTTCATTAAATAGCTTAATTAATAAAACTCAAAACCAAATCATTCCAGAACTTAATCATCCAATTCTTGGATAGATTCTTAGGTGTTCAATATCCTAAGAGAAGTCCAAAGAAAATTATAATCAAACTACATGTGTAGGAGGGTTAGAAAAGTACTTAACCTAACCCTTTTAGCTTAATTAACTAATAATTGTGAGCCAATTGCATTAGGCCGCTTCATTTCTTAGGTGTATTACTGATTTAATTTTCATGTGATTGCACATCATATGTTGGCTCATAATTACTTTGATAATTATGTTAAACTAGTCTAGGTAAGGGATAATTAATGGATTTAATTCATACATTAACTTAATCAAAATATTAAATCTATGTAATTATTCTAAATTAAATCAAACCAATTCACACATGGGCAAAATGGGTTAGGACTAGCAAACCCTTTTCATATTTTCTAATTCAAATCAAATTCAAAGATAAAAATCAACTTAAAAAATTTTGATTCATTTTAAATGATCTTATTTTATATGATTGTCCTTAGGAATTAATTAGTGTTAATGAAATCATGTGCTTATATCCTTTTATTTCTTTCCAATCATGTTAAATATTATTTTTCATATGGAATCATTCACTCATTTCTTTTAAAAATTAATTAAATAAAATGTTTCCTTTTATGTCAAATTGTATGTGTTGGCTGAAATTAAGAATATGAGTAGCTATTATCACTATTAAACCAAAAATTATTTTTTAAAAACATATAAATCAAAGATTATAAATGAAGTGATGCTAGTTATAAATATTTATAAGCTTGAATGTGATGATAGCATAAGGTGTGTATTGAAGTTCTCTTTCCTTCTCTTAACATGGATTCACATAGGATTTGCAAGTTTATAGTTCATTTGAAAAGAACACAACACTTGCCCAAATCTATTCTTATGCATCTATGTTAAGACTTTGGAACCTTCATATTACACATGTAATCATATAATCAAATCAAGTATAATCTCTTGCATGATTCTTTATCCATTTGGTTCTTTTTGCACATCTACATGTATCTAAGAAAAGTGGTATATCGGTCACGGACATCCATCAAGGCTTTAAGTAGCCCTAAGTAGGTCTTGTACTTTACGCTCCTGGTGTAGAAAATAATGGTGTCATACTCACTTATAACTTCTATACATGTGCATTTAGCTAATGGATGAAAAATCTCTCTTTTCTACACAACAAAGATATGCATTAATGATCCAATTAATAAATGGAATATCCAAAATTTCAAATCACATCTCTTTGCACTCATTATCAAAGTATGCTAAGATTTGCATTGCATGTATAGATATACTTAGGATTATTCATATACATGGTACATGGTGGAAAGAAATGAATGAGTGTGTTATGTGATAGTAATCCACCCTAACTAATCCTAAGATGCCTTTCTTTGAATAGGGCTATTTAGAGTGAATCTAAACTTAGTTAAAACACATAATAAACCATTCACTAAAGGAAATTCATTAATCAAATTTACCTTAGAAATCACTTAAGGTAAGGATGAAAGAGTGCACTCTTCTCTTTTCTGCTCTTCACATTATTTAGTCACTAAGTGTATGTTCATTCAAACCAAATTAAATTGCTAACTAAAATTGACAAGTCAACTAAACCACTTAAAATGAAATCACCATCTAAATTGAGTATTTCACACTTGAAAATTTTCAACCTTAAAGCCTAGCTAAGACATGCCACACAAGCCTTAAATGACACACACACACATTAGGCTAAGTCGCCACTTCTAGCTCTATGTTAGGGTGGTGCATGGTTTGATGCATGATTTTATTTTGTGGTGTAATATTTTTGACTGGATGTTAGGGTGTATGTGCCTAGACTAGATGATAGGGCGATATTAGCCTAGTCATGTCTTCTATAAAGGGTTGTGCTTAAGGGGTGATGTAATAAGAATATAAATGATTTTACCATGCAGGTTGCCTATACCCCTAAGCATAACCCAAATTAAGATAGGTGGGCTTGGTTACCCATGTGTGGGGTACTAAGTCCAAATTATTCCTATAACTGCTTGGGTTGTATAGTGTGTTTTAGCTAACATTTATTTTGCAACTGTAGCTAGATTTACTTTCCTTCTTTTTAATATAATTTTTGCATTATTATTAGGATAAGTGTTATGAGGACTAAGGTGAACATTGATTATAAGACCATGTCTTATATACCATGTGAGGCCTTAGAGCAAACTACATCCCAAGTCAAACCAAAAGAAAGAAAGAAATGGAGCAAACCAAGATGAAAGAATGAAGGATAAGGAGTGAAGAATGGAGGATGAAGAATGAAGATCCCCATAACACTTGTCATTTCATAATTGTAATTTATTCTTTCATTATATTGGGTTGTATAAGGGTAGAGCTCAGCTACCCACATTTCTTTTTGGGTTGTGCAGCGGCACTCAACCACATCAGCCTCTTATTCTTTTGTGCTAATTTTATAAATTGATTAATATTATGTTTATGATTGCACAATTAGGATGACATGATTTTCTAGTTTCTTAATTATTTGATGATTGTTGAATGGCCTGGATGCGATTAGGCTCCTAGAAAAAAATAATTTTTTTATCCAATTAATCAATTCAAAATTAAACTAAATAATTCATCACCTCACTTAAAGCCTAAGATATAAATCAAGATAATAAAAGATTTAGCAACCCCTTAGCTGGATGTTATATGTCTCATATTATGTATAAATCATATTGTCTCACTCTTGCCAATGGAGGGCTTCCACCTTTGCCAGATAAAATGGCTTGACCTTTGAGAGCCATGGTAAAAACACACCTCCTTATTTCTGGTTTTATCCCATATATTAATTTTCTCATGCATTAGGCATAGAAAATTCCAAAGCCTGTGTCAAATAAAAATGTCCAAAAATCAAAATAAAACTTGACAAATTTTGCATTATATTTAGGTCATGAATTCATACCACTCATGCTCTAGTCTTTAAGGAGTGAGTTTAAGGACGTAGTATCCTTTCTAAATAAACAACAACCTAGCCATCTTTCAAAGCATAAGACTTGCCTACATGTATTTAAAATCTTAGGAGGAGTTAGTTGGTGGCCACTACAAGCGGTTGTAAGTCCAGCAGTCGGGTGATTTATTCTCACTTGTGTAGGTAAACCATATACCCATTTTTTTCTTAGACTTAGGTCATGCTTTGGCCCTCGCCAAAGCTCCCTAGATTTAGGATCTAAAGTTGTTATTTCCTTTGGGGCTACAAGCATAAATCCTCACCTCTTAAGCATTTCTACAATCTTGAATTGTGGAATTGTAAGCCCTAGATTTCTAATAAAAATTCAATTCAAACATATAATTCTCCTCAATTTCAAAATATAAAGCCCAACCATAAGATAGTTTGGGATGCACACTAGGTTTCCTAGTATCATGAGCATCCCCTACTCATCTTCCTTTGGTTTCGATAATAACTCTCTCCTTTTGATCAATCCCACTTGATTTTCTAAAAATAATTAATTGATTGATAGCCCTATCTTTGAAATCTTTGGAGAAAATGATCATTTATCTTAATTGAGAGTATTCCTAAGGAACCTCATTCATTATAATGTAATTAACTATAGGGGCTTACCTCCATAGGGAATTTAATGAATCTGGCTTAAAATAAACTCTACTTTACTTTTATATGTAAAATAGGGGAAAGAAATCTAGTACATTTGAAGACCCATTGGACTTAGAAGTCCTTATTAGGTGATTAGGTCTATTGTAGGATGGTGACTTATGTCTTTCGAGATAGTACATCATTCCTCAATATCATACTCGATCACCCCAATAAGTACCCCCCCCAAGATCTATGTGATGTCCCATACTTTACGAAGCAAAAATAAACACCACAAACTAAAACACTTTAAATCATCATTTGAACCTAACCCAATTTGACCAATTGGTCAACCTAACTCAACATGACCTAAATTGAACCCATATGACCAAATTGAGCCAAAACCCATAAAAATAACTCACGAGACTTTAGAGGCTGACCTAACCTAACCCAAACCCATCTTAGGTTAGCCTAAAATCAGCCTAAACCCATTTGGAGCCAAGTCCAATGCAAATCCTCCATGGATCCTCTCCCACATTGGATTCTTTCCTCTAATGGCAAAGTCCACTCTTCCTTTCACCTTGGCAGCCCTCACTCATCCAAATAAGGCATGACCTAAGCCACCTAACCCATGCTAGGTCAGCCATGGACCAAACGGAGGTGAGTTAACTCACCTCCTTTACAAATCGAACACCTAAAAGATTAAGCGAAGGCAATCTGACCAAATCAAGCTTGGAGCCTCCTGCCATGGCTTCTCCCAAATCTAGACGAGCCACGTGGACTTGATGGAAACCACTCTGGTGCTTTAGCGGTGGTTGGCAGGCCAAAAAATGGGAAGCAATCCCGTCTGTCCACCTCAGCAAATCAAGGGGTATACCCCCTCAATTCACACGATAAATTAGCTAATTCAAATTGTCTAAGCTTCCAAGGGCAAATTTAAGCCTCCTTGCAATCACTAGAGTGATTCCAAGCTTTCCTCCTTCGAAATTTCCTCTCCTAGTGTGAAACCAAAATAGGGGAGCTCAATCCCAATTCCAACTCTCTCATCTCTCAACCAAACTTCAATTCCTTACAGACACACCTTCCACGCACGTCATCAAAGCTACTCAAGTCATTTCCCAAGCTCCAAAGCCACTGGAGCTAGGAGTTCAATCACCATTGAGCTCCAAAGTGATGGAAGTTGATCCATCAAGCAAACCAAGGGGAATTGGCTTACGTGCTACTCAATAGAACCTCATCTCTACTAGACGAAGCTACCTCCATTGATCCCATCGCTATTCTTGAGCTACGGGGAGGTAATTTCTCAAAACCATTGAAATAAGAAATTTTTGTTGGAGCTTTTTAAAGAAATTTTGCATGTGAGTCGATCTTGACTGTTGGATGTGTGCGGATTCCTTCCCTGATGGTGTGGGTTGATTTTGGAGTGAACCTGAGCTCGGGTGAGCTCAGATTGAGCGGTCCATGAAGGACAGACTCTATCATTCGTTGCTCGTGGGAAGAAGGATCATGGGTCATCCATTCCGCGTGATTGGAATGGACAACTCTGATCAAATCACAATAGATTTCCTATATTTTCTCCCTTTATGCCATGGGATTGATCTGTTTGTCTAGATCGATGGTAGGGATATACCTCCGCCGCCTGACTCGCAGATGACTACTTTAATAGACAATCTCGTGGCGCCACATGGAAAGCATGCTGTGTCAGCATGCCATGTTACATTGATGGGATTAAGGCTTTAATTAGGTTAATTAAGGTGTTTTTATTGCTGAAACTTTAATAATTTATAATAAATTACATAAAAATCTAAAAAATATAAATAATGGCTCGTTTTAAAGGTATTTCAAAGGGAATCCATTAAAATAATTCTTAAGTTATTTTAAATAGTAATTTTGGCTTAATTAGAGTTTAATTGAAAACTTAATTAGTCTAATTACTCTCTAATTAATCAAGCAATCAATTTGAAACTTTCTGAGAATGTTTAGGGGGATGACCTCTGCCTCTCTTATTTTTCTTGGAATCTATTGGTTGATTAATTGGGAAATTGATTGCTTAAGCTCTAATTTCCTTCTTAACCTAATTAAGTAATAATTAAGTATGTGAATAGTAATTAATCAATAAATTGGACCCTTTAATCACTGTTTAATAGTGGGGAGACTTAGGGAATTGGATTGGGGCCTCCCTCCTAATCTTTCCCCTAAGTTTCCTTCTCTTTTTCAACAAAAATACTAAGTGAAGATTAATTAACTAATTAATGACTTAATTAGTTAAATTGAAACTCAAATCATGCCAAATCATGTTTGATTAAGTAAGATGCTTATGTGATTACTTTGGGTCCTCTTTCATAACCTTTTCTCACTTAAACCCATTTCATTTCAAAGGTTAACCAATTAAATTTTCTAATTAAACAAAGAAGAATGTATTAATGACTTGCTTAACCTAATTAAAAGGGTAATTGTCTCTAATTTCTCTTAATTGATCCATGGGTAGAGCTTTAGGTGTTTAATAGCCTAAAGAGGGTTAATAAAATTATTGTTAGCTCATATGTGTGAGAAAACCATAAAAGTAATTAATGAAGTTCTTTAAGCTTAATTAAATAATGATTGTAAGCTAATTGTATTAGGCCCCTTTCATTTCATAAGATCATTGCTATTTACCTTTCAATTCACTTGCATATTGTATTGGCTCATAATCATTTGATTAATTACCTTAAGGTAATATAGGTAAAGGTTAATTAATTGATTTAATTCATACCTTAACTTAATCCATAAAATCAACTTAATTACCTCTCATTAAACTAAATTAACTCACATGAGGAATGAGAGATTAGAAACCTCTTCTCAAATCTCCTAAATGAAATCAAACATGAAATTGAAAATGATATTAAGAAATTTTGGTTTATTCTAAATGAACTTATTTAATATGATTGTCCTTAAGAGTTAATTGGATTGAATGAAATCATGTGCTTATGTCCCTTTATTTCTCTTCAATCATATTAAATATTGTATGTCACTTGATTCATGCATGCATCTCTTGCAAAATCGATTAAATTAAATGGTTTCCTTTATGTCAAGCTTGCATGCGTTGATTTAAATTTAAAATTATGTGTGGCTATTATCATTATTAAATCAAAACTATTTTCAAAGTATATATAAATCAATTATAACATATGGAGTGATGAAAATTATTATTATTCATAAGCTTGCATGTGCCTATAGCTTAGAACATGTGATATGGACTTCTTTTTTCTTTAATCTTCATGGATTTACATAAAAAAAAATTATGAATATTAACAAGTGTATAGTTCATTTTAAAAGGGCACAACATTTGTTTGGATTCATTCTTATGTATCTCCATGTTAGAATTTAGATAGAATTTTAGCTCACATGTATAAATAATTCAATTAAATCAACATATAACTTTTGCATGATTTTCATTCTTGTAGTCACGTGTATATTCATGTGTATTTAAGAATAACGGGTATATTTAGTGTGGGCATTCTGGGGATGCACGACTTTAAGTAGCCCCAATGAGGTCTTTACCTCACTCCCCTAGTTAACAATGGCGAAGTATGACGATGCACAACTTTAAAAATGACTTAAGCTAAGCATGAAAGAGAGTAATCCTCTTTTTTTCTCTCTTTATAACACTTACTTGCTAAGTGCTAATCAAATAAAAGAAAATAAATACTAAGTAAAATATTCAAATCATTTAAATCACTTGAAGTGAAATCAACCTCTTATGATTAAATGCCTTTCAGACTTAGAAAATACAACTCCAATGCTTAGTTAGGACATGTCATTTATTGCTTTATGTTAGAGCAGTGCATGGTATAATGTATGTTTTATTTTGTGATGTATTATTTTAGACTGGATGTTAGAGTGTATATTTCGTAGACTGGATGTTAGGCCGCTGTTAACCTATGCATGTTTTCTATAGGAGATTGTGCTTAAGGGTTTGCTTAAAAATAAATATAAATGCTCTTTTGCAGGTTTCTTAATCTCCTAAGTATAATCCAAATTAGGACAGGTGGGCTTGGTTATCCATGTGCAGGGTGCTAAGTCCAAATTATACATATAACTGCTTGGGTTGTATGGTGTGTTTAGCTAACACTTATTTTGTAGGTGTAGTTATAATTACTTTTCCTATTTTTAATGTAATTAGCATTAGGAATTAAGATTAGTGTTATGGGAGATTAGGATGAGCAGTGACTAGAAGGCTTTGTCTTAGGAGGCTCTGTGATGCCTTTAAAGCAAGCATATCCAAATAAAAGAAGACATGATGATATGAAGTATGAAGAAAAGAAGACCCCCATAATACTTATTCATTTATAAATTATAATTATTCTTTTATGTTTTGGATTGTATAAGGGTAGAGCTCAGCTACCCAATTTCTCTTTTTGAGTTGTGCGGTGGTACCAAGTTGCATCGACTTATTATTCTTTTGCACCAGTTATAAAATTGTTTGATGTTATGTTTAACTTGTGCATTAGAAATGGCATGCCTCTTCATAGTTTCTTTAAGATTGGTGTTTGTTGTATGGTCTGAATGCGATTAGGCTCTTAGAAAAAATAAATTTTTTACCCAACTACAACTCATAACTAAAGTTTTAGATTATTCATAACCTTACAATAAAAGCCTACTCATTAAATAAGATAATTAAAAGATTTAGCAACCCCTTAGCTAAATGTTATATGTTTCAGATCACGCATGCATATTCTTTCTCTCTTAAAATAGGTGATTTCCATCCTTACATGATAGGGGAATGCTTGACCTGTGAGGGAATCCTTTATAGTAGAAAACACCCCTTTTTGCTGATTTAGCCAATAATCTCATTTCATCATGCATTTAGACATGTGAAAATCACATGACCTTTGTCAAGATGAAGTGTCAAAAATCAAATAAAAATTGAAAAGATTTGCATTATATTAAGTCATTACTCATACCACTCATGCTCTAGTCTCTTAGGGAGTGGGTTTAAGGACTTTAGTTTCTTTCTAAATAATAACAACCTAACTATGTTGCAAAATCATAGGACTTACCTACATGGTTTTAAAGCATAGAAGAAGTTAGCTGACTGCCACTTTAGGCGGTTATAAGTCCAGCAGTTGGGTAGTCTACTCTCTCTTGTGGAGGTAAACCATATGCCCATTTTCACTTAAATTTAGGTCATATTTTAGCTCTTGCTAAAGGTCCCTAGATTTAGGATCTGAGGTTGCTATTTCTTTCAAGCTACAAGCATAAATCCTCACCCCTTAGGCATTCCCCTAACCTTGTGTTGGTGGATTGTAAGCCTCGTAATCAAATAAAATTTCAACGCAAATAAATAATTCTTCTCACTTTCAAACATATAAAGCTCAACTATATGATAAATTGGAATACTCACTATGCCTCCTAATATCATGATCATTTCCTACTTATTCCCTTTGGCTTCTAAAATAAGTATCTCCTTTTGAACTATCCCATTTTATTTTCCCAACAAAATAAATTTGTTGATAGTCTTACCCTTGAAATCTTTGGAGACAACAATTGCTTACTTTAATCGAGAGTATTCCTAAGGAACTCACCTTCCTTAGGATGTAATTAACTATGGGGGCTTGCCCCCATAGGAAACTTTAGAACCCAGTTTAATATAAACTCTACTTTATTCATCCATGTAAAGTAGGAAAAAAATCTTTGGTATATTCGAAGTCCCATCATGCCTTAGGAGTCCTTATTAGGTGATTAGGTCCATTGAATGGTGATTTCTTTATCTTTTGAGATAGTATATCATACCTCAATGTCATACTCGGCCACTTCAATAAGTACACTTTCAGATCTGCGTGATGTCCCCCATATACATATCAAAAAAAACACCACACTTCCAAAATAAGTCTCTCCTTTTGAACTATTTCATTTGATTTTTCTAAACATAACCAATTTATTAATAGTCTTACCCTCAAAATCTTTGGAGATAATAATTTCCTACTTTGATCGAGAGTATTCCTAAGGAACTCACCTTCCTTAGGATGTAATTAACTATGGGGGCTTGCCCTCATAAAGAACTTTAGAACTCAATTTAATATAAACCCTACTTTATTCATCCATATAAAGTAGAGGAAAAATCTCAGGTATATTTGATAACCCATCATGTCTTAGGAGTCCTTATTAGGCGATTAAGTCCATTGAAGGGTGATCCCTCTATCTTTTGAGATAGTACATCATACCTCAATTTCGTACCCGATCACTTTAATAAGTACACCCTCGGATCTGTGGTGTTCCCCATATACTTTCCAAAATAAACACCACTTGGGGAATGATGTCCCGATCAAGATCCCATGGTTCCATCCCATCTCGTGGTCCCTAGTCTTAGTTAGAGGTGGGCTTCACGTGATCGAAGGATCCTTGTCAGCAGCCATGGGTTGCGACTTCCAAGGGAACCTTGTAGACCTAGGGTGGAGTTTGTCTAAGGGGACAAATACAAGTCAACCTTAGCTAACAAAGGGTTTTTCCCCTAATCAAATATATTTTATAGTTCATAGATCAAAGAGCAAAGACATTGGGGAACATACGAGCTACGATCGTGACTGTAATTTAGTGGTGTCATTTTGCGACAAGCCACCCGGTCAGAGGGCTATGGTCATAATCGTCATTTATGTAGTGTCATTTTATGGCAAAATCTTGCAGATAGAGGACATGGGCCACATCCTTATAGGCTTAAGATTATTTGAGCATGAAAAAAGTTATGTATTTGATTTGACATTAGCTCTTTGTGAGCAAATTTTTTTTTTAAATTTGTCACCCTCGACAAACGATTGAGGATGGGTGGATGGATTTTACTTTAAATTTAAATAATTAATTTTATTTAATTTATATTTTTGAATTTGAATATTTGATCATTTTATAATTGATTTGAATTTTAACATATAAAGATTGATCATTTAAACCATAGTAGTAATAGCCTTTTGATCGCATGACTATTGTTGTTGGCTAGACCATGTCTATCTCTTTTCTATAGAGGATCAGGTCTAAATTCCCAAGATTTATAATCATCTAAATCTGGTCAACTCTAGCTTGAGCGTTGAGGATCGAGTTTGGAACTTTTCACTTGGGAGCTTGAACTTCAGAAGCCATGTCAATGAGTTTATTTTTTGTAATTGTATGACAGAATTTGCTTCTTAGATATTATTAAATTAAATTTCTTATAACATCATAATTGGGTTTTTTAGGTTGTGTTAATCAGGACTTGGTCCTAAGACCAAACTGAGAATCAACCCGCGCAGCATCCTCAAATACTGAGTTTAAGAATTCAGCATAGTGGCAGGTCCCATGTGGGTTTTTTCTTTTAATTAAAGTGTTCATATGAACTTTCAAATAATTTAATATATTTTGATATCAACGATTTGATAGGTATTTTGAACACTTGAATTCAATTAGGAGTTTATCTTATGATACATGCATATCAAGTTAAATTCATCTGGATATTTATATGAGTTTTAAAAAATATCCAAGTTGAATTTAATAAATACCTTATGAAGCATGTGAGGTTTATTTAGAACTGAAATTAATGCCTTCTCTATGCTTGTATGATGTGTTGCGAATCCAGTGGTGTTGTTGTTATATACTTATATTGCAATTCAAATCATTGCATTCTTTCTTGCATTTAAATTATTAATGAGCTAAATGTAAGCAAGAAAGTTATTTAGCTCGCACTCAAGAAAGAACAAATGAGTTTGCTGCAAACGTCTTGTGACTCTTATTCAACTTGCATTCATATCAGAATGCTAGCTTTCAAGCTTGTTAAAAGCTTCCTATGATCCAATTGTATGTTTAACTAAATTTCTCTTTATACCATTTAGAGTGAGATATTATAGGAGATGCACCCAAATTCATTGATGAGCTATTAATTTATTGTGAGTCTCATTTAAATATTCTAAATTGCTTTTTTTATTATGTAATATGAATTATAAAACATGATGTATGTGCACATCTGAAAGTCTTGGTTATGCTCATAGATAAACTACTTGGCTCCACCATAGATCATTGTTGCATAAGATGCAACATAATCCAATCATTCATTAAGGAGCTTTAGGTATGCTTGCCAACATGTTACTTAGCTCCGCCATAGGTCTCTTATGAATCTCATTCGATTTTTTCTCTCTTTTTTTTAAACATGACAATCAACAAATTTCCTATGCTTTTAGTTTTACATTAAAAATACAAACTCAAATAGACTTTGAGAGTGTAGTATTCATAACTATCGACAAGTCATCAAGTTATGCTTATGAGTAAGATATTGAATCTTTCATAGTCATTTATTCTGAGTTTGAATCAATCTAGCTCTTTTAATATGCAATATTATTTGAATCCTCACAAAGTTTTATTCTTGCTCATCCAAACATCATCGTGTTTCATATAAGGCTTTGCATATCATATCAAAGTCTTTTGTGGATATTACTTGTCTTTTATAATAAGCTTTCAAATCCTTTATATATGTACTGTTTTACTTATGCTTAATTTTATTCTTCATTATCCACTTCATTCATGTAAGATAGCACAAATATTTGTTGGAGGTTTTCACTTGTATCCTTTAGCAAACATTCAAACTTATTATAAATCTCGAGTTCTTCTAGGATTTCACCAATTTGTCCAATGAGGGTTGTAGTGGTGTCCAATTGTACATTTAATAGTCATGGGTATACTCATTGGCTATCCGATCATGTTCTTGTTTGTAAGTTATTTCCCAAGTCCTTTGTGATCTAGTTTTGCCATTAATCTTTGTTTAAAGATGATCTTTCAAGTTTATTATACACTATTTTCTTTATAAGCTTCATTTGAATTCTATTATTACTCATGCGAGCTATTGGATCCCATGTCGTTCAATTTCCTCTCGGCATCACCCCCTGAAATGCTAGAGCGGGCTTGGTCACCGCGCAACGAAGATTGCGTATGAGTAGTATAAACCACGGCCTAAGTCTTCATTTTCCCTATCACGCTACAAAGAGCGTGTATAGGTTACCTGCACAAATGAAATCATGTAATTTTTCTCTTCGCGTCACAAGTGTCGCCTACGAGTTTTCCCCGCAGTGCTACAAAGATCGTGTATAGGTTCCGCTCGTCGCACCAAATGCACTGCATATAGGATCTAAGTAGGATTTAGCTTACACTATGCCAAACAACGAGAACTATAGTTCTGAATCCTACAGAACTTTGCCTTATCTCCTCCACATTCTATCCAAAGTTTTAGATTGGATGAATTCGAGTAATGGGTTGCTCGACTTGAAATCCTCTTGGCCCATTATCTCCTTGGGCTCTGTACAGCAAATGGAAAGTGGGGCTGAATGGTCGTCGGATTTGATCGAGATCCAGGATAGATTTAACTTAAATCTAGCCAATGATAATCTCTAAAGTCAATTTAGCATGGCAAAATCTAGGAATGCAGTTAATAGGCAGAGTCATGGGATTTAGGCAAATTGAGGCAAGTGCGAAGTGGAAGGGAAGGTAGCAGCAAACTGGAGATTGATGGACGAGATTTCGCTAGCTGCCTATGTCAGCCGGAGATAAGATGTCGTCAGATTTGGAGCTGGCACAGTGAGGACGGGATTTCCTGGCTTCGGCTCTCTGTGGAGTTCGGCCAGGTTGTCGTCCGCAAAGGAAGCCGGACTGGAGGTAGGGCTCGCGTGCGTAGGATTCGAACCGAGAGGGAGGGAGGGAGGATCAGTTCCTGTTGAGAGAACGTTGGCCGAAGAGGAAGTTCACTGCTCAGCTAGGCAGTGCGTTCAGCTGATCCGCTCACGAGGACGAGACACGGGCTCGCGTTCGCTGCTTGGCTCGCACGACTAGGAGGAAGAAACAGATGAAAGGGGAGGGAGTTCGATGCTGGCCTTTGTTTTCTCGTCTAAGGGAAAACGAGAGCGAAAGGGGTTCGTTTCAATCCCGAGAAGAGGAAGAGCGAGGCTCGGGTTTTCTGTCCGTTTTCGTTGCGTGTGTGAGGATGATGGGATAAAATGGTATGGGAGGGATGATGTGGAGGACTGTTATTGATCAAATGAGAGGTGGAGGTATGGGAATAACGGCTGCGAGTATCAAAAAATTGACTTGATGTGATAATTAGTCAAATTTATCTCAAAATACGTGCTAATCTTATTCAAATTTTAAACGCGACAACCTTAGTAAAATTGGATGTTTATTCTAGATAATTTCAATCTTCCAGATGCAATAGTGCAGTCCGTTTCGCGATCGGAGGTCATTTGGTTCAATTTGGCGATGAATTGGGTCATTTTTAATTCAAAAATACGCATTATCACTTTAGATCGCTCAACATTCGCGTAGATTAGTCTGAATTAAGCATGGACAGTCTCATTTGATAGATTTCAATGTTTTGAAATACGGCAATCAATTTGACGGAGATCATTTTGGCATCGTCGTAGCTCCTCGATATCGATGCGAACGCTGGCCTCTTGATTAGTCGACCATCGGATTATGCAAAATATATTTTGATTAATTTTGATGTTCTAAATACGATGACGAAGTCCGTTCATCGATCAGAGATCTTTTGAATCAATTTTGGCGACTCCCAGTGTATTTCAGTTTTGATTTGCACGATATCGAATCCGAAGCTAGTCGAATTTCTCTCATGAGCTCAACTCGACTTATGTAGTATACATTGAGATCAACACAAGTGCATACAAAATTGGCAATTTTTTTAAATTAAGTATGGTTAGAAGCTTAATTAGGTAATTAAGTATTAATAAAAAAAATTAAGAATAGGTATAGTTATTCACCATCGCCACATTCCGGTGAGCTCGTGAAATTGAGACTAGTTGTGAAGCACTCTGAACCCGATCGTGATTTGTCTTGGACGACTATATCTATTCTTAAATTTTTTTTATTAATATTTAATTACCTAATTAACATTCTAATGATACTTAATTTAAAAAAATTACCTACAAAATTTCAGTACAATTCTTTAAAGTGAGAGTTATATTCAGTACTGTAATTCCAACTGTTACCAGGCTCTTATTATTACCTGAACCTCCTTGAATTCACTGTGTTACGCAGAACGATTCATTAAAAGGTTAATAGGCATTAAAAAATCATTTATCAACGAAAGGTAACAACCATGAAAAATACGAGAATATAATATTTCTGAAGATGGAATAAATATTTTGCTTTTGCGAGGAATGATAAAGAAAACTGGACCAGTACAGTCGTGCTCACAACGAGATAGAAAAGAAAAGCAAAGGGCACAATAATGGAAGCTCCTCAAGAATAGTTCAAAGCAGCATATCCAAGCCCGTATTACTGTGATTCACCCACCCTTATAAGTAGTGAACATATGAAGCAGAAGTTCGGCAATAATGAAATCAATCAAGTTCTTAAATTGTCGAGTGAAGGGGAAGTGGCCCTGTGGGGTTTCAGAATAACAGGCAAATCTCCTTTGGCAAAAAGAATATAAAATTCTTGTAGTATTATTTGTATCAAACTATAAGTTTTTTATTTATTAATTCCGAGCCAAAGGAGAATTGTCCTGTTATTCAACAACACAAAAACAAGAAGGATACATGAATGCTTACCGGGTAATTATGATGGAAGACTTTCCAACTAAACAAGGTAAACAAAACTTACAGACTCATTAAACGTAATGGATTTTTTTTTTCTGATTTCTGTAAATGGTATCGATGGACAAATAAAACACGACGTACCTGCATGCATGGACAATAATATATATATATATATATATATATATATATATATATATATGATTAAATTTCTATTATTAATCACATACTTTTAAGAGGAGTGGCTAAAATTATAATTTTATTACATTAAGGGTCTGTTTGGGGAAGTTGGTTGTAACAGCTTTTTTGAAAAGTTTCTGTGTGTATTATAAATAATTTTCTTTTTAAAAAATTTAAAAAATAGCTTTCTGATAATCACAACACTAACCGTTCTGATACTCAAAATAATTTTTTTTCCACAGAACTTTCTAAAAAATAGCCGAAAATATTAGTAGTCAAATGAATTTATTTTACTTTCCGGCTACTTTCTAAAAAAATAAAGCAGCCAAAAAACTGTCCCAAATGCACCCTAATATTAGAGGAATATTTTAATGTAAGTGCACTTTTTAACACTAGTTCAATAAATAATGAATAAAAAAATGTATGCATTTCAATGCATTATATGATTTATCATTTATCTATTAATTATGTATTGTTATGAGGTTGAAATTTTGAAGTAAAACAGTACACTTTATTTTCAGTCCATTTTTCAAAAGAGAGTATTGATGCTTCTGTGGCTGAAAATGTTTGAGACTCAAGATAATTATTGAACAATATTTTCATAAACATAAGATTAAATCTTTTTAATCACGCATTAATCATATTTTTTTAGAAGGTGTGATTATATGATTAAAATTGTGGCTATGAGTGTTAGTTTCAGCCAAAATTATTAAAAACTCATGACTAAAATTTAATATTCAGTCATATATTTTCAATTAAGATATAATTATAGCTCAAAATTATTTTTCTAAATGAAAAATGAGATCTAAAGCTGAAGGATGCTCAATTCTTTCTTCAACATGTTCACCCAGTTTTGCTTGTTATAGATTTCATCCACAAAGTTTCATATTATCAATTAATTTTCATTCAGTTGAAGTTCAAAACATCAAAATAAAGCCTGAAAAATACATTATGAGATTCTGATGTATTTTTAGGCTATGAGCGTATGATAGATGAACAAAATAGAATAATATTTGTGAAAATATATAAAAAAATAATTGTTTTTTTGGATTAAAAGATCAGTTTGAATGCCTTTTATAGCATAAAAAATCGTCTTGCAGTTATTTTATAAATGTATTGTAAAATTTTGTTATTTTTTGTTTTGATTATTTGTCATGTATATATAACAAAAAAACGTCTAAAACTCCTGAAACAGTTCTTTTCAGGTTTTATTTGATGCAGGAAGAACTCATTTACTAAAGTTTATTATGCAGCCTTTACTGCTCTACGATCTTCTGTGAAATATGATTTATGTTAATTATAACGATGCATGGGAGGAAACCATAACTGAATACTACGATAAATATCAAAGATAACTGCTGTAGAACTCAGCAAAATATACTATTACTGATGGGACACTTATGCTTGAATTTCTGTTGGTTTGTACTTGATATGGCACTGAAAATTCTACTAGTCGAAGAATGAATCTTGATGTCAAAAATAAATTGATCCTCAGTTGAAACTAATCGAGATCAAGCACTTAAAATATCCTTGAAAACTTTGGGATATCAGTTAAATCCATAAATAGCTCTTAAGCATGGAGTATTTATAGTCAAATCGAGCGTCTTGACGAGCCGAATCTAACAAGCCCAAGATCTCATAATTCTGACTTCGTTTGAGCATTCAAATACTTAAAATATATCAAATGATCAAATGAATCATTCTGAGCCGTCCGATGAGTGTGGAGTGGTTCGGATTTTGTATGTATTTATAGAGACATCACTCCTCCAATCTATAAATAGCCCCTCATTCCTCACATGAGGGGAGCTCAAGAAAGAGAGAGGAGAGAGCTCTAAAGCTTGAAGATCCTCCAAGCACAATCGTGCCACCACTCGATGGTCGTCAACCACCGCCGCCGGCCGCCATCGCCGCTGATCCTCGCCGTCGTCAATCTCTGTCGGTCTCCATCATGACAACCTTCATCGTCAGTCGATGTCCCTCGCTGTTCACCATCATCTGCTACCACTAAGCTTTACCACGAGCTGACTACATAATTGTTGTTCCCTTCTCATATACAATTTTATAATCCCGTTATCAGAAAAATTTTGTACTCTGACTTTTGCTGGCCTAGGTCCCGTGATTTTTTCCCTCTTTTCGAGATTTTTTCACGTAAAAATTTATGGAGTTTTCTTGTTCACTCTTTAAATACCTGTGTGTTTGTTGGATTTTATACCAAGGCTAAGTCGTAAACTTTTACTCTACCATAACTGATTTTTTAGCACGCAACAGTACTATAAGTAGTTTGATAAAACAACTGATAAATTGATATGGGAAAAAATTTGCATCAAATCACCTTATTATTATCAAAATTTAGGCTTTATATAAATGGCTATCGTTTGGTTAGAAGTATAAAATATTTGTAGAGTAATTACAAAACAATTAATTATCTTGCAAAATGATATTTTTAAATTATTTGTCATATATATATATATATATATATATATATATATATATATATATATATATATATATATATATTTCGTTGAATTATTTTATTTTTTACTACAGAAAAACTATTTTGATACTTGCGTGGCACATTGGTATTTTAAATTAAATCTTGGTAGCTTTTAATCTGCAGTTCAACCACTCCACCTGGATGACCCTAAGCCTTGAAGGAAATGAGTAGCTGTAGCTCCTCTTAAGCCCTAAGAACAACGCTCTTAGTCCTGCCGAGATTAGCAGATAGCACAAGCAGCTGAGATGAAACCTCTCTCACACGTACAGTTTCTTTAATTTGTTATGTTAGAGAAATTTTTTTACTATGATGAGAATACATATATAAAAGAAGAAACTTAGTTCCAAAAAAAAAAAAAAAAAAGGAAAATGTAAAAAGAACCGAAAGTATTACAACACTACAAAATTTAAATCATATAAAACATGAAAAGCTGACCATAAGCTGGAATAATCTCTAGATTCACATCAAAAAAATGACGTATCTACTGCGGACTAGATGAAGGTGGTGATCGAGCGAGACGGTAGAGTAATCTCTAAAGAAAAATTAGCATCACAAAAAGGCTGCAGACTTGACTGAGTGTAGAATATTGAGCATCCAATAAACTTGAATGGGGAGCTGATTATATGTCTCCTACTCAACATGAACTCTTGTATTACTTAGCTTTAATCTTATGAATTGAAAATTGCAACCCTGTATGAGGCCGGCCGGAGACCATCTTGTACATAAAGACGGAGAAGGTATAGAGGCAACGATATTGGTTGGAATTATTCGAGGCTGAAGACATGGTTTGACTTAAAAAAGAACATCTTTAAAAATAATTTCACATACATATAAGTGAAACTAACTAGTATATATGAAAAAAATGAGTAAGGATATCCTAATGAAAAATATTTGGCTAGTATATATGAATTTTAAATAAATCTATGGTAATAGATTTGTAATGCATTATAAGATTTAATTGGTTGTTCATGTGTTACACTCTTCTTGAAGAAAATTTAGAAGTTTAAAATATATTTTAGTTAAATTTTGATTAAAATATTCTAATATAACCTTTTTCTTGTTTAGGTGAGGACATAAGCTCTTTGCCCTTGACATTCTCTAGAAAATGTCACATTTTTAGGCGATGCACTTTTTGCATGAGAGCCACTTGATGCAGATGAAAAGAATAATTGTCGTATCTATGTTAAGCAAGGGGCCATCAAAGCTACGTTGATGGCAGCATTGAAACGAATAGATGGTCCCCTTCATACTTTCTCCCAATGTGCCTGGAATACATGTTTCTTTTTAATATGATCAACATATTGCATAATCTATAACCTATCTTTGATTTTCCATGATTATAATTTTTATAAGAGCTCTTTTATGTAACACATAGTGTCGAATATCATTTAGACTCTATGATGTATACTTCATTTGATATAATATGCTATGTGATTCTCTATGTTTAAGGTTATTTATTTTTCTTTCATATGATTCCCAAAAATTCTATGAATTTATATGTGACTCTCCATAATCATTAGCTTATGATTCAATTTACACATTGTTGGTGTTTAGCATAGTGATGTGATGTGGCATGGTGACTTGCATATAAGTGCATGGCATGATTGAGCGAACCATATATACACTTATGATTTTGCATGTTTAATAATTCAACATATCTTTTGATTTCATATGTCTATTATTCATTTTATTGCATGATGAAAGCTTGAAGCTATGATTATGAATAGTGTTTATTATTATTCTATCACTTTTATGAATGCCACATATTATATTTGATGTTTGCTTGAAGCTATTAATAAAAATAAATAATAATTACACAAAAATGCGTATTAAATCATAGCTTCGTAGATGAGTGAGTTGACAAACCCTATTTGAATAAATTAAGGAGGAACAAGTGTTGTCCATTTTGGAAAGATAATGATGTAATCTAATAATGCATATAATTATTGATATAATTTATGATGTATCATGAAGATTTATATGTTTTTTAGTTCCAATAAAATGATATTAACTAATGATTATCTGATTTCAAGAAACTTAATGAATAATTTGACATTATTTGATATGATCTATGCATGATTATTATAACATTACTTTGATCCTAAAATCATGCTCTATATATGATTTTGTTTCTATATATTCTTAAAGATTTGATTATGATATAAACTTAAAATGCATATTAATAAATTACTATTTAGTATTTGAGTATACATGATTTCATTGAAATATGTGTGATCTTATTGATACCCATTATGTTATCTATTATATTGATAGAGCATTGATTAGTTAATTTATTCTAACATAACCTTTAACTAATAAATAAAGAACTAGTTTTATACATGATATTGTAGGTTACATTATCATAGAATGATCATGCCTATGACATGGTATTAATTTATGCTTAAGGATAGATTGTATTAAGTGTTATGATTTTAAAACATGTGATCTAAGCTCAAGCATGGAATCATTAGGCCCATTTTAGTGTGACTCTTTTATTTATTATACTTAACATAAACACGGCATGTTTGCATATATATAATATGATTAAAGTCATGAATTTATGCATTTTGTCTCTTAAATTTTGCATTGAATTCTCTTGCAATCTATTTGTGCATCATGATCAACCTATTACATGTGTGTATTGTTTATTTCAAACAAGAAAATGAATATTATTAAAAGGTGATTATACTTCTAATATATATTAATTAGTTGATTGTAGCATGATTTGTGCTAGTGGATATTATACATATGTTGGTATCAATGGTGTTATTTATATATAGTTCCTATTTATTTTAGGTTGCAAAATAATTATTGATGTCACCCTCATGGATAATGATAATGTATGATTTCTTTCTATAAAATATATAAATTTTATTTTAATAGTTTGGTCATTGTATAAAACTAAGTAACCAATGTATATGAATTCTTATTGGACTATTAACAATACAATCTTATAAATAAAATATATTTATATTTTAACTATTATTTATATTTTTTTATTAATTTAATGGCTATATGTTGCATATGTAAATTAGAGAAGTTTAATCTCTAACATATTTTAGTTTTTACAAGAATTTGTTATGATATAACATGAATATGTGATTTGACATGAACATATTGAGGTTCTCTTCTTAGTATCAATCTTAGTTGATGTGATATGTCAATATGTAGGGTTTTTATCAGGTTAGGGAAAAAGTTAAAAGTGGTATTAGAGTAATGGTAAGATTAACGAATCATGGTAGTTTACTAGAGTTTTGGATGAGAATTATGAGTTGGAAAATAGATTAGAAAGATAAAACTTAATATATAGTGTAACCCAATGTTGATATTTAGATTTATAGTTGAGATTGGATAAGTATCAACCTTTATACTACATGTTATGAGTAGATTTCATTTTATGATATCATTTGATGCAATGTCATTGATTCATTGATTTTGCAATGTCATTGGTTCATTGATTTTGCAATGACATTGATTATGTCTAATATGGTGTGGTGTTTAGTGTACTTATGTATCATATTAAGCATGACAATGTATCATATTAAGAAACATCTACATGACATATTATAAGTGATATATGGCAAGCGAGATGAAACATAATCTAAAAAACATACCTAATAGCAACATGGTACCATAGTATAATCTAAAAGAAATTGCCAATTTCAATAGAATGGTATATATATCAACTTTAATAATGTCAAATACACACACACACACACTTTCTTCTTGAATAATTTCATATACATGAAATTACAAAAAATACATAAATATAAGTAATATAATTAGGTTTATTTAAGATTTTATAAAGATATAAATAAATAAATAAAAGAATGTATTATTCACATGATTATGTCTATCTATATTTACATGAATCACCGACTCTTCTATCAGATGCCAGGTAAATATGTAAATGCTCAATTGAGTTAAAAATGATCTCTTTTTTTTCTAACTTAAGAAGTTCAAAAATTGTCTTTCTCTTTTCTTTTCCATACATTCAATATCAATTGCCACATAAAGCTTAAAATTTTTTTCTTAGTTTCATTAATACATTATACATTATCTTGTGAAGTTGATCACGAGATGTGATGGGCAATAACTTTTGCATAAATACATGACAACCATCATACCATATAAAGTAAAATCTTATATATTTACAAGTCATTTTAAATTTAAAGCATATATGCCTAAAAATTTAAATGTTTTTAATTAAAAGTATATCTCCTTCTTTATTCCATTGTCAAAGCATATGATCCTATAAGTTAATTTCTCCGTGCCACCATAAAATAATTATAAAGATCATAACAAAGAAAAGTTTAGCTTTGGACTAATCTTCTCAAACGAAATTAAATTTAAAATTATAGATTGTACTTATTTTTATAATCTCTTATTCATCTAATCCAATAAATAAAACACTAAACAATAATGTTAGTATGCGACAAGATTTCAATAAATTATCAAAAAGCATAGAAACTTATTTCTTACTAGTAATATGAATTAACTAAAAGCTTTAAGTGAAATTTTAAAATTGCTTATTTGATACAAATTAAGAAATAAAAATGCTAAATGAAGGAACACTTCAGACTGGTTTTAAAATTTATTCCTAATCAATATAAAGTAGAGTATGCCATGTAAAGTAAAATTAAAAAAATATATATAATAAAGAATTCTGAGAACTTTGCTATTAATTCTCATTTGATAACTAATAAAAGAATAAATGTGCTATTAGTGTAACTTTTGTGCAATTAAGAAAATAATCATCTACAAAATCTCTCTATTCAATAGTTTATATTTTTTAGAACAAGCAACGTACATTTTATCATTATAAGAACTTAGAAAAGAATCAAAGAAAGAAACTATTAGTAGCCATGTATAATATTACCAACATTTCTTGATTGCTAAAAGGATGAGTTAGAAGATAGGGTTATAGACATGCTGATAGAAGAGAGAAGGTGGAGCTGTAGGTTGGTGAAAGTGAGAAGACTGAGCCGTTGGTGATGTGTGATTGTGGATTCAGAGTAGACATCATGCGATGCAGTTAGGATTTAGTGATAGATGAAATAATAAGAAGTATTTCTTCGATCGATTTCCTAATTTTTAGGTTTTTGTGATGGATTTGCAATGACATTATTTTTGTCTCAACATCCTACACTTTCTTAATTATGCTTCTCTCCATTGTTGTGATGAAGCATTTATACATCATAAGTATGTCACATATTTGTGGTGGGAAGAATCAGTTACAAAATGATTGCAACTTAATTTGGAACAAAAAAATATATGTCATAAATCTATTGTAACGTTGAGATGAGACATTATGACAAATAGTTGTTTAATGAAAATTTAATGGTTTACAACATGCGAGTTGCAAGAATATTGAAATATTTTAACAGACTAATTCCATTGCAAATATATATATATATATATATATATATATATATATATATATATATATATATATATATATATATATATATATATATATATATAAAAAATTTGAAATTTGCTATTTTGGGGGGACCTATTTGCTTGCTTTTAGGAGAGAAGACAATGCAAGCTACCCTTACTAGAGATCCTCGGATGCACGTTCCCATACTAGCTAGCTAAAGATTATTGCTCGAACTTGATATGAAGAAGAACGTTGAAACTTAATTAAAATATATCTAATATCAGTGTTCTACCATGTAGTGGCAGAGCTAAATTTCTTTTAATAGGGGCATAAAACTTAATTTTATCAAGGCATGAAAATTTATTTTTTAATAGGTCATAAAACATTATTTTTAAAATCGTTATATAATGATATAGAGAAGAAGAAGATGAACAATTGATGAAAAGAGATGTTGAGAAGACTGGAGAGAAGAAGGCTGAGCAAGCTGTGAAACTTACTCAAATAAGTTTCAAATTTCAAATCAACTTAATGAAAAGAACAATCTTCAACACTCTTATGATCATGAGCATGAGCATAAATATGTAGCAAAATATAAGTAAGCATCCTGTAAACATTTAAGAGAACTGAATATGTAGTAGAAATAAAAGAACTAAACAACCATCAATAACAATAATATAATAAAAAATTGGTTGTCTATTACAACATTTTTAAGATAAATCTCTATCATTAACATTAATGTTATCCATAGAAACTAACTTTATGTAGTTTACAATATCTCCACAGTGATTAAAAACTTGTTAGTTTTGTTCCATTGAAATTTTATTAATGGTTCTATGTATTGAATTTTAAGTTCTATTAGGTCTAAGTAATTTGCAAATTCACCACATAAAGTTAGCAACTACTGAAATGAAATATTAATTGAGGAGACAAAGACGTATTTGATGAGAGAGAAAGACCGAACAGACTGAGCATGGTTGGCTGGGAAATAGAATTGCTGGGCAAATCTCCTTTGGCAATAAGGTTTTTCACTTATTTCACAATATAGGAGTGGTAGTTGACACACTTACAACTTCTTCCAAAGGAGAAGTTGCACAACTATTCACTCTTTCCATTAATTTCTTTACTTTTCTTCTTCATCTTCTTCTTCTTCATTGTAACATAGACTGTCTTGAGTTGAACAAAGGCTTACAACCTCTTATTTAAAGGCTTGGATGCTAAGGAATATGCCTAACTTCCAATCAACATATCCACCAAAGAGCCACATGCAACTGTGCATAAGTTCATCAATTTACGAACACTTTCACTTGTATAGTTGTATTTTACAGTCCCTCATATGATAATTTATTTGGTTGGATAGAATTATACCCAAGTGTAATGACTAACTTCGATTGGATTAACATCTATGTGAGGGTTTATAAAAATATTGATTTTAAGAGAGAGATTAAAATACAATCAAATCAAAATTTTGAGTCTCTAACTTTGTTAAATATATCAACTTATTCATTATTATACTAATAAGGTTTCCTACAAAATTGTGAGATGGCCAAAACCTACTATATGATTTTGTGAACTCAATATTAATGGATATTCTAAAAGATTAATTATGTGAGAGGTGTCTAACCTTATCTAAATTGCTCAACCTAGCTTATGATTAGTCATTCAAGTTCAATCATCAAAGAGTGTTTGTGAGACATCAAATCCCTAATCCTTCAATATAATTTTATCTCCTCTTATTTTTGTAGCTTTAACCTTTTGTTGTATATTATCAAATCACCTGGCTATTTTTCACTATGTACCCTAACTTCGATAAATGATGTAACTATAGTCCTTTTAATTTAATTATTCTCCATTCTTCATTTATGTCATCAGTCTCAAAATTTTCTCTTTTACCATCCTTAATTTGACATACAATAACATGCTTTTGTGTTGCCCAATCGACCACTAAACACATTTTATTTTAAATCTAAATATTAAAAAAAAGAAAATAAAAATAAACAAAGTGAACCCAAATAGCCCTTAAATGAATCTTTGTTGTTAAAAAAAATTCTTTATTTGTTGATTATTTCAAGTTATCTTAAAGTGAAGGTTAATAACTTTTTTTAGCATAGTAAGCTTTAGGGATAGAGGAGCTTTCATGCAATTGAAAGGATGGCAATAATGTAACCTAACTTTCAAAAATTTCAAATATCCTCTTATTCATTAGCATATGTCCATTACTCTCCCGACTAAATTTCAACCAAGAACTAGAAAGCTAAGAGGATTTGCAAATCTATAAAATCAAGATTGAAAGAGCATCAATAGGGAAGATCCATAGAATGTTCCGTGCCATGCATTCTTCAACCCAATAAAAAAGTTGCTGCAAAAAAGTGATTGAAAAATATGACTCCTTTGCTAACTCAAAAGACTTGTTCTATTTTTAAGTAACTTTTTTTCATTCATAAGAAAGATATTATAAGAGATTTTGAAAGACATTATAATTCACATCTCAATGTATCAATTAGTCTAGATAAGATAATAAAATAAAATAAAATTAAGCTTATAAAAACTATTTAACTAGCCCAAGAGTTGATAAACTCCGGAGTCAATATAGTGGAGCAGCACCATAATGTTTTTACAGCAGACATAAAGAATTTCCAAAGTATAAAGGTTCATATACATCGAACCCATGAGAATTCAATTCTTTATAAAGCCATACAAAGAGTATTACAAAAGCATAATCAACATCCAGATGAGAATTATCATAATTATAGAAATCTTGAGTTGAATACCTAATGACTTTTGGTATTTTTCACAGAAAGCGCATACAACTAAGAGATTTATTAAGCATAAATGCTTTCTTAAAAGAATGTTTCTCCAAACCATTAATTTAATGATTTAAAGTTCTCATAATTTCTATATTTTGATAGCCCTCATCATGCAACCCCATATGTGCCTTGTTCCATTTGATAGACTAATGGATGTGATTTTTAACTTATATATTGTGTGGTCGTATGCAATGCATGCTATTTTCTGCATTGATGTAATATTCTGCTCCCATATGTACCTTTATTTCCCTCATTCATTCAGTTGAGTTATGAAGTTAATGCAAAATAAATTGTTTTCATGCCGATAATTAGCTTCGTTTTGTTCTTTTTCAAGTATATATAAAATATGATAAATCAAATATTTTAGTTCATAGTTTATTTTCCCACAAATCTACAGGAAAGCAAATAAAATGATCGTATATATTCTGCACGTGTTTACGTTGCCTTTAAAATAAACCAAATCAAACAGTCCGCCAGATCTAAACCTGAGATCAATACCTTAAGACCAACAGTTAAAACTAGAGCCCTTCCAAAAGACGTAAGAAATATATGAAGGAATTCAGACATACTGTAGGTATAAACTACTGCATTATAGATTGTTGGATACAATAAAAAGCATAAATTAATAATTCATTAATGAAAGATACTTGTAAGCTTGAAAGCAACAAGAATAAATTTACTGTTGAGGTGGAATAGATAATTTGTATTCGGAAGGAATAATAGGGAATGAGGACCATTGCGATGGATGCCGCTCAAGAATAGTCCAAAGCATATCCTGTAGCATATCCATTCCAATTTTACTGCTTCACAACTATTTAAGTAGTCAACAAATGCAGAAGTTCGACAGTGGCATCAAGTAAATAATAATATTATGGTGTGAAGTTTCAGAATAACAGGCAACTCACCCTTGGCAGAGAGAATAGACACAACGATGGCATCGTTTAGATCAAGCTGTGTTTTTTTGTCTTTCTGCCAAAGGAGAATTGCCCCTATTCAACACAGGAACAAGAAAACTTTTCTGCTAAGGATGGAAAAGTTTACTTAAAAAATAAGGTAACCCTACTTCTAAAGCTCGACAGGACTGATGGCTTTTGTTCTCTGGTTTCTTCATTGATGATTTTCTAGCTAAAGATCTGAAATGTTTTTTTTTCTCGGCTGGAAGAAAAATAATGAAAAATAAATCTTAACATGGTAATTTTTGATTTATTTCATGTATCGCCAAGTTCATAGATATGTTGTAACGTTTCAAACATCTAAAAAAAGTACCAGAAGTTCGCAGAAGCTGATCCTAATTTTTTTTCTTATTAATAGGTTCAATTAGCAATTAGAATTTGTTATGTATCCCATCTAGCTGTGCTGTCTTTCTCACCGTATAGCTCGATTTTCTTCCTTGAAATATTTTCGGTTAATTTTAATACTGTTTAAGCATAATTTACAAAGATGTAGAAAGCATGTGTTCTAGTAATTTAGAATTTAGCAAATTTTTTATCAGAATGATAGAAAATAATATCGATTGAACAAAGACTACTCATATGTAAGAAATATATTTGGTTTAAATTATAATGTATAGCATAAAATTATGATCACTATATTACAAATAGGTACTTTATATGCATTGATAATATAATATTATATATATATATATATATATATATATATATATATATATATATATATATATATATATATATATATATATATATATATATATGTTTGTATATATGTATGTATGTATGTAAGTATGTATGTATGTGTATGTGTGTGAAGTATATAAAGCTCACAAAGTCATGTGACTTTAAATAATTGCATCATAACTATAAGTTTAGTGTTATATTTATCTAGAAATTTTCATGAAGCCTATACATGCCCGTGTGATAATTTTAGAATAACAAACTATGCTATTTGAGCTTACAAACTTCTACCACCATTTTTCTTATCCTGTTCAATCTATCTTGATCCTTATATTTCTTCTAATTTCTATAGAAGTTTTATTAAAGCTTAGCAATGAATATAATAATAATTATACAATTATTATATCCTTGTCAAGCCAATACCAGTTATGAGAATTGGGGTATTCAAATGAAGACTTATTTTGATTCCTACACATTCGTGAAGTTGTCGATGAATGTTTTATGAAGCCACAAGAAAGAGATGTGTGGCTTCACCGCTTTAAAAAGTGATGCTCCCTAAGGAACTTAGAGGAATGTTAAACAATCATATATTTTATTTATCAAGTGATATATTATCAATGTTCAAGAAAGTTATGAGATTACAATTCCATTCTTATAAAGGAGTCTGCACATCAAAGAGAGTTCACCTCCAAGCACAATGAGAAAAGTTTGAAGCTTTACATAGGAGGGTGCAAAAAATGTGTTACAATACATTTCATAAGTCTTCAATACAATTAACTGATTAAGAAAGAATTACAAAACTTTGTAAGACTTCCAAATTTTAAGAGAAATTATATTCTTGTGAATACAAAGTTTGAATACATTATAGTGGCTATTGAAGAGTACAAGGACTTATAGTCCATGATGATTAAGAAGCTTATGGGTTTATCGTAGAGATCTGAGCAAAGGCTAATAAAGAAGAAAAAGCCTTTAGAGGAAGTTCTTCAAACATAGGTTTCTTAAAAAAGGTTAAAGAAAATTATATAAACGAATGATGGAAAATTAAAGAGCTATGATCATGGTTGAGGGAGAGGCTACAAATATGACTGAGAATGAAAAGGTAACAATAATAAGAGGATGTAAAAAAGTAAAGAATCTAAGGTATGAAAAAGTAAAGATCAAATGTTATGATTGCAAAAAAAAAAAAAAATGATCATTATGCTTTAGATTGTTGGTATAAAAGATTTCAATTAAGTTAATAAAAGTTTGAATTTTATAAATTACCAAAGAAGATGTAATTTTCTTATTAGAATGAGAAGAATAAGAAATTAATGCACAATCTATATATTATACACCAGAACAATCATGCCCATGTGCAGCTACCAAAAAAAAAAAGTTTTGGTCCTAGCTAGATGAATTTGCATATAAAAAAGTCTCTTTTTGATTCTTAGGCATGGTAAAAGTAATAATCTCACATTGGGAAGATAAAAGTTACCAATTTATTTCCAATGTTTATTCTATGGCAAGTATTTGGTGTTTAGAAAACTTTTGATAAAATTACAATATTCATATGAAGTAGAAAAGTATATATTTAAAAGGCTAAAATGATAAGTTATTTGTTCATGTAAAATGCCAAATAGTCTTTTATTCTCATTATTTATCAAGTATGTTAATCTACTTATGTCAAATATTCTTCTTGATTATGATATTTTAGATTAGGCATCTTCATTTTAATGATCTCCAACAATTACCGGCAATCAAACACATGAGAAATATATTGTCTCATATCAATTCTCCAAAATAATTATATGAATAGTGTGTTATTATTAAGAAAGTGAGGATAAACTTCACATAAGAGGCATCATGACATGCAACAAAGCTATTGTAGTTCAACAAAACCAATATTTATAAACCCATTGTGGGCTCCAGCAATTCGCCACCAATCTCTCGACACATGAAGCGAGAATGATTTAAGTATCGATGTAATTCTCAGGAGGCAGATGGAATAGTAGATAAGACACTACCCAGAGATTTCGCCCTCATTTTATAATTACTTGTTTATGAATTTAATACTTTGAGTATTCAATAAGAGGTTCTATTCACATAAACAAACATCAAATCCAATATCCCTAACTCCACATCAGGTTTCATATTTATTTAATAACTGGACTTCAAATTTATCTTAAGTCTCGTGTGAGTTTCGATTTAATACCAAAGGAATTCAAATTTATTTCAAGTTTTATAGGTTCACTTGAATTTGACCTCTATTTTCTTACTTGAAATATGATTTTCAATTTTATTTGTACTCAAGTCTTTTTCTAATTCATTTCTTTAGGAACTTATATTTTATATTTAACATAATGTTAAATTATTATTTTTTTGTTAAGTCCAAAAAAATTGAACAAATTTGAAGATCAAAGATATTATTAGAGGAGCTAAATGAACTATTTTGACATATAGAATTGATGAGTAATCAGGTGTTTTGAAGAGTGAATTTCAATCAAGGTCAATGAGCATAACGAGGACTTCAATAATGCGATAAAAGCAAATATTTATGCAAATATTCTTCTCTTTTTTTCTAAGTCAAATTTAAATTTTGAAAGATTTCAATAAGAAGTCATCTAACTATTTATTTGTTAGAAGATGAGATGAAAAATTTTGAAACACCTAAATATTATCTCATCAATCGCCCATGAGCAATTTTGAAAAAAAAGATTTTCATCTCAACTAGATGAATTTGGTCTTCAAATACAATGAAGTTTATCACATTTGCATATTTAACCAAATTGAGTGACATACACATTGGTGCTATAAACATAATTCTTTCTATCAATATTACCCAATTTTTGTCTATTCTAACAACCAAGATTGCTAGCATTTTTGATACATAACAAGAGAATGTAGAAAAGTATATAGTTAGGATACTTAATCCAAAGAACTCTTTTATTATCACATTTTATCCAACACCATGTTTTTATCCATTAGAACATAACCTCCATCAATTTTCCTCTTCCATTGTTATCAAGTGATAGATAATTGCTTTCTTCAAATTTAAGCCTCTTATCTCCAAGAACAATATCGCATGGTCAATCAACATAAATATAAAGTGTCACCATATCAATTTCATCATATGTATACAACAATGTAAGGATTTAAAGCATAGTAGTGGTTCCTTCATAAGGCAAGCTCATCCTCATAGTTCAACAAAACCAATATTTATAAACCCATAACTTTAATATTATTTGGAGGAAATTTTCATTTCTAAATTTTATTGATAATTATATAGAAAAACTTTGGCATACCTCAAAATAAAAAATTAGAGGCATTTCGCTTGTTCTAAAGTTCTAAAGCAATGGTGGAGAATCAAAGTTGCTAAGAAATCATGGAGGAGAGTTTACATCTAGAATTTAAATATTATTGCAAGGAGAATGACATTAGATGACATTTGGTAGCATTATATTCAACATAAAATGACAATGCTAAAGAAAGATTGAACTACTCTTGATATGAGACACATTCAAAGGCTTATAAGCTCTTTAATCTAATAAAAGGACATTGCATGTAAGGAGAGATATTGAGTTTCAAGAAGATGGATCATGTTATAAAGAAAATAATAAAGAGGCCAATCAATTTGAAGAATAAGATTAAGCAAGAATTGAGAAAGATCCCAAGTCTATCATCTTCTCTTACAAGTTTGGGTGGGTGCTATAAGAAAATATAACAATTTAAAAAAAATTATGAACTTTTATGATTGATAATTTTCAGCAAAATTTATTGGTTATGAAATTTTCTTGAATTATGATTGTAAATTTTATCAACAATATTTAAATAAATAATTTACCAAAATGATAAGTTTTAGCATAATATCTTCCATTAACTAACTTATTACAAGAAAATTATGTCTTTTGATAATTCACTTATTTCTTGAATAAGTTTTGTAGCCAAATGACTTTTACTCATTTTCTTACCATTTAAAATTGTAAGGTTCTATTTACCCTCCATGATGCCAAGGACTCTTATCTCCACTAATAAATCTTTGTTCTCTCACCTTATTTATCATTCAAATTTTATCTTAGGCTTGTTTATTCTTTTTATTTATCTTCATTTACAAATAAATTGTTATTCATCTTCCACTAAGCTTCCTAGATCATCACAAGCACATCGGTATCCTCACTCTAAATCTACTCTCAAGGTAACTCTTATTTTATTTGTATGTTTTTTTTTTTGCTAATAGTCTTTCTTATCATAGCATTTAGATTTTTAGGGATTAAATTTTTTTTTATCTTTATGGCTTATTAAAAATTATTATTTTTAGGGTTAATACAGAAATTTGATATTTTCATAAATTCATTTAAGTGAATATGGTTGAATCATAATTAAATAGGACTTATTAACAATATTATTAATTCAAAGGTGTTATGGATAATATTCTCTAAAACTTATTAATATCTTCTAATTATAGAGCATGGATGTTATAATTCAACTTTCGTGGATGTATAATAGAATTCTTCTCTAATGAAAGTGATTATTAATTAAATTTCTTTGTAGATTTAGATTATTTATTTCTATTGCATGTCAATATTACATATTCATTATAAAGAAACACTTAGGTGAATATAGTCTAAGCACAAGAAACAAGTCTTTTTAACATATAGCAAAGTGAAGGTAAATTTATGTAACTAATTATTATTTTTAAGATCATATTGGCAACATATATCATGACATCACTTATTGACATCAAAGATGCTTCAATGATTTGTACATAGTTAAATGATGATCAAATTATTAAATGAAAAATATGATATTTGATTTAATTGACTCACAACTTGATATAATTAAATAAACTATTGAGGAGTTTCTCAATAATGAGGATTGATAATTTATGACATGATGTGTATCAATAATCATTATGACATTGAACTAATTACTTTGAGTTTTATTTTATTTTTTTTAGTTAGAATGTTAAGCATTAAAATGCCTTAATATGTATATGTAAAAAAATTCAATCACTTTATCATATTGCTAAAGTATTTGCCAAATAGTTTGTTGATATTTATCAACAAATCTTTTTGATAGCTTAACCAAAGATAGTTTCTAAAGGGCTATATGCTGGAAGTTATTGACAATCGATCCACTAATAAGTACCAATGAATTGTAAATAGATATTAGTAATAACTAGTAGACTATTTTACTAGAAATCTACTAAAACATCCTTGTTCATAGAATTTGGTAACTAAAAAGTTTTTTTTAATGAGATATTTATTAAAGATTAGTCCTTATCAAAAAATCTTTTTGAAAAGAATCTATATATATATATATATATATATATATATATATATATATATAGAGAGAGAGAGAGAGAGAGATATATATATATATATAATCTATGACAACAATTAACTAAAATTTTGTAAGAGCCTATGAGTTAACTAATGAGCTTGATCTCATTTATCTTGTTAATAAGGTTCGTTTCATACGAAGAAGCTTTGCATAGTAAAATATGTAAAAAAGTATGAATTAGAAGATTAATTCATAGAAAAAATGATATAAAAGTGCTCAATTATAATTTTAAAAAGCGATGAAGTCATTAATGTTAAGTGAGTTTTCAAACTAAAGAGAAATGTTAGTGAATAAGTAAAAAAATATAAAGTATGATTGGTAGGTAAATGCTAAAAGAACAAGCTGGCATCCATTATGATGAGAAGTTTACTAGCATTGACCATACAAAATCCTTTAACTTGATACTATCTTGTGAGGTCCAAAATAATCAAAAGATTTTATAAGATGTCAAATATGCTTTCTTAAATGATTTTTGTAAAGAAAAATTCTGTGTTTAATTATTTATTTTAGAATTGTGAAGCTTTTTTATTATGCAACAAGCTAGTTTATTACTACATTAATTATGGATCTTTTGATTATCCATGAAGTAAAATATTATTACATCTTTTCTTATGAAACAAAATATGTTATAGAATTATTATATGATGTTAAGATGATTATTCAAGAAAATGAGCCTACTTTTACTTGAAGTTATACAAATTAATATTGATATCAAATCAACAATCACATTAGCAAAAAACTTAGTCCATCATGAAAGGAACAAGCATATCAATATTTAGTACCATTTCATTCATTAGCTTGAGAAAAAAAAAGAAGTTGATTATATGAAGACACATGATTATGTTATAAATATCCTTATCATATCAATTGTGGAAACTGTCCAAAAGATCTATTTAGAATGAAGCATATAAGACGCTTTATAAAAGTGTGATCAGTACTTTTACCCTTTATGCAATTACATGTAATCATGTAATATATAATGAGTAGAGTATTGTTTTCACAAGGATTAGAGTAAAATTAGATATTAATTTATATTAAGTTAAATATTAATCTTTTTAAACCTAATTTTTATTTAACAAAATGTAAGTGCTAAATCTAAATTGTTATCTACTATTTTGCAAAATATTTAAAAAATAAAATTTATATTTTATAGAAAAATATATATATTTTTCTTAAAATTAAAATAAGTACTCTAAATTTATGGAATCTTTTAGACTATGTATTATATTAAACTATATGGTGGATTAATTTAAAACTTATAGTGTCAACCAGGAGAAAAAGTTTTATACTTTCTATCTCTAGATAAGTATAACCAAACAAATCCCTTTACCTAATTTTCTGCCTAGTACAAATAAAACTTAATTAGTTGCTTTGCCCATATTTTTTTAAGTAATTGCAAATCCTAAAAATAATCATATATTTAATGGCTATTTAGTTACCTCGACCTTCTAGCACATTAATGATTATTTAGTACATTTATTTATTTTTATCCTACTTGTTCTTCTAGGATTCCATCGATATCTCTAGATCACACTTATTTTTAACATTGTAATTGCCAGATTACATGTAAATGAAGAATGGAAAAAAAAAAGCAAAACATATTTTCATTCAAAGCACAAATCATTTTATTATATTAATCCACAACAACGTTTAATATAACACAAACATACCAAATGTTCACATAAGTTCAGAGTTAATATACTTAGTTCAACATTGTAGAAAATAAAACACAAACACACTACATAAATATGTGTGGAAAATACTAAAAATACAAACAAAAAAAAAGAATAAAAGGAAAGAGTACACCGAAATTTTCTTCATTCACACTCTTGACACACACACGCACATACAAGACGCAGTAATATACACACACACACACATGTGCATGTGTGCATAACACAACTCTTGGAGTGGTACTCTCAAAATGATGTCACTTCACAAGAAAAATAAGAAAAAAAGAAAAAAAATCTGAAAAAAATTCTTTTTGCCTTGTAAATGTGCCTTTTATATAGCTTATACATAGCCTTGGTCAAGTTTCCTGACACTCCTGTCATAACCACCCGGAGAACTACATGAAATCATTGTTGAACCATCATGAAATTGCTCTCGTAGAGCCATAGCGTTGGTTCTATAGTGCCTAGGTGTTGAACTCTCTAATTTTTTTATTTTAAATATTTTATTCTTGACGTTATAATGCAGTGTCTCGATGTAAAATTTGGCATCGCAAAGACTTTCTCTATTCTCTACACAACCTTTTCTTCGATACTAGCGCATCAACTTGTAAATATAGCTCAAGATGTTGTGATTCTGCATTTTTTTTTTTCTTTTCTAATAACATAGTTTTATCATAAATACTTAAAATTATGAAAATAAATCATAAAATAATAAAATTGTTACTTAAAATGCATGCTAATTTAACTGAACTTTTTCACTCATTAAAGTGCTAGAAAGCAAAACTAATTTTTTGATTAAGCATTCTAAAAATTGTATATAAGAGTTATAATTATAAGCATCAAGTTATATTTATGAATGTCTAACTTATGTCAATATTTTAGAAATATAATTCATTTTGAATGATGTTGATAAAATATGTATCATGCCGTCAAAGATTTGACTTCAAAATATATAACTAATTGTAATGGTTATAATAGTCAGAGATAATTGACAATCAGATTTGAATCTATCATTATCGCTACAAAATAAAATAAAAAAATAAAAAATAAAAATCTAGTTATTATAATCATTATAATCCCATTTACATACGTGAGGCAATTAAAATTGTTGTAACTAATAGTGATTATAATCATTGCAATTCTATATTACTATATAATAAAAGAAATTATTACTGCTGCAATATTTGTTAATAGCATTACAATGATTATTTAAAATCTTAAATTTATGTAGATGGCATTAATTTTAATCGCCTTAAATAATTATTATAATATTATATGCTTATATACATAATCATTACTAAATTTTATTCATAACGGTTAAAACAATGACAGTACACCCTAACCAGCAGTCTCAAGATCGTTGCAAAGGAAAAAAGCAATGGCAACGTTTGTGTGGAGGTTTCTGAACATCTATTATAGAAATTATGATGATTTCAACCACTGTAAAATGGTGCCAATATTGCTGGCTTTATATATCAACTTCTACTCTAAGTATTCAAAATCTCTGCATGCATGATATATATTAAGTTAATAACTTCTAAATGCCAAATTAAAGGGATAGAGAAGTATGGCTTCCCACGTTTTCCGGTGAAGAGAAATTGCTGGACAAATCTCCTTTGGCAGAAAGCATTTTACAGTCGCTCCACACTCCGAGAGAGGAACTTGACGCACTTACAGCTCCTGCCAATGGAGAAGTTGCCCAGCTATCAACTCTTCGCCATATCTCCAGCTCCTCTTCTCGTTCTTCATGGTAATACTTAAGACTCTCGACTTCGAGTCCATCAAAGGACTTCAGCCTCGTATTTAAAGGCATGGAAGATAACGAATAAGCCGAAGCTTCGTTGCAGCATATCCACTAAATGAAACAAATATATTGTATTTCACCACAATTGCCAGATACATTTATAAGAATATTCTTTCATCATTTTCTGACTATATCTATCGATTACCACGTACTAGAAAGTAACGAGGATTTGCAAATCTTATCAAATTACGATATAAATAGAACATTCTTTGGGAAGATCCAAAGAATGTGAAGCTATTGCACCTTTATATATATTATATATATATATATATATATATATATATATATATATATATATATATATAGCAATATTATTTTTAATATAAAATAAATAATCCAAAGATATTTAGCATTAATTTTATATATATATATTATATATATATATAAATATTTTATATTATATATCAATGATTATTTTAAATCTATTTAATCTTAATTATACTAACTTTTTTTTTTAAATATTTTTGATAAGAAGAAAAGAGAAAAAGAGAGAGAGAGAAAGAGGAGAGAGAAAAAAGGTATTTTTTCTTTTTTTCTTTCATAAGAGAATGAGTTTTATTAATTTTTTAATTAATATAATAATTAAAATATTTAAAATATATATAATTTAAAAAATATTTTTATAAAATATTAATAATTAAATATTTATATATTTATAATTAATTTATTTATATATATATATAATTAAATATATAATTTAAAATATTTTAATTATATATATAATTAGAAATTTATTATTTTTTATTAATTAATGTAATTATTTAAATATATAATTTTTTTTTAATTTTTGTTAATATATAATTTTAAAATATTAAAATATATAATAAATAATTTTAATAAATAAAATAAACAAATAAATAAATTATATAAAATTTTTAAATTATATAAATAAAGTAATTATATTTATAAATTTATTTAATATTTATATATTTAAATTATAAATATTTAGTTATTTATATATTTATAAAATATTTAGTTATTTATATATATATATTTATTTATTTTATATTTTATATTTTTATATTTTTTATAGTTATTATTATATATAGACTTATATAAATAAAATAAAATATATATATATATATATATATATATATATATATATAAATTATATATATATTATATATATATTTTTTTTATATATATATATATATATATATATATAATATATATTATTTAATTAGTTATTTATTTATTTAAAAAAATATTTATTTATTTAAAATATAGAATTAGTTAAATAAAATAAATAAAAAAATACTTGATATTTATATATTAAAATATTTAGTTATTTATATTTTTTTTGTTTATTATATAAAACAATATTATAAATATTTTTTTATTTTATAAATAAAGTAATTATATATATATTTATAAATTTATTTAGTTATTTATATATTTAAATTATATAAATATTTTTAGTTATATAAATATTTAAAAATATTTAAATATTTAAAATATATAATTTAAAAAATAATTATTTATATATATTTAAAATAACTTTATTTATATATTTTAAATATTTTTAAATTATTTATTTATATATTTTATATTTTTAATTATTTATTTATATAATATATTTTAATTATTAATTATTTATTTTATTTTTAAATTATTTATTTATATATTTTTAAAATAATTTTTAATTATTTTATTTATATATATATATATTTTTTAATTATATATTTATTTATATTTTATTTATTTTGTTATATATTTATAATATAAAATTATTTATATAAATTTTAAAAAATAATATAAAATATAAAATATATATATATATATTATATAATTTATAATAAAAATTATAATATAATAATATTTATTAAATGTAATAAAAAATATTATTATTTATTATAAAAAATAAATATAATATTTATATTATATATTTTATAAAATATATTTTAATTTTGTTTATATAAAAATAATAAAAATATAAATTAAAATTATATAAAAAAAAAAATAAAATAACATATATATAATAAAATATTTTATAATATATAAATATTAAAATATATATTTTAAATTTATTTTTAAAATAAAATAAATTATTAAAATTTATAATTTATAAAAATATTTATAAATTTATTTATTTCTTTATTATTATTATTTATCAATATAATATATTTAAAAAAATAAAAAATTTTATTAAAAGCTAAAAAAATTAAATAATTTTAAATATAATTAAAAAATTATATTTAATATATTTATATAAAAAATTTTCTTATATAAATATAATTATTAATATTTTATAAAAGTTTTAAATTATATATTTTAAATATATATTATAAATTTAATAAACTCATTCTCTCTTCAAAAAAAAAAAACCGCCTCTCTCTCTCTCTCTTAGCGGAAGAAAAAAATCCTTTAGTTATAATATTCTTATACATATATATAAAAAAAAATTTTGATTTTTAAACTAATTAGATTATAACATTTTAATCAAGTATATTATGTAATATATATATATATATATATATATATATATATATCTATATATATGAAAAATACGATTCCTTTGATCGAAAAGGATTAATAGTGGGTGTATATTTAGCCTTTACTTATGTATTGCATAAGGTGCAAGTTATTAGCAACGAGTAGTATTTCTACATCCATATATAAGTAATCATGTTTTCTCATATATTCATTCTTTTGAGTGAAAAGTTAATGTAAAATAAATAATTTGTTTATAAAGTATAATTGTTTTTTACTATTTTGTTGGAAATAAATATGAAAATTTTAAGGTAGTTTACTTCGCAGTTCATTTCTAAAAAAATATATAGTCAAAATGATCGCATTTACTTTGCATGAATTTAGTCCATTTTAAAATGCATAAAACCAAACAACCCACGTTAAAAAAGAAAAATTAAAAACATAATAATTCAATAACAAGGCAATAACTTCTTGCAGAGAAGTTTTACAGCGGACTTGCATAGAGCAGACAAGATTTTTACAATTTGGATTGTTGGCCTACATGAATGTTTCATCAGTCAAGTTGTGCTCACGAGACGGACTTCAAAGATGCCGATCGAAGCTAAAATACTCAATATCCGAATCGAAATGATCTCCAAATCGATGCGGACTTCGCATTCGAAACATTGAAATTGAAATATACATATTTCAACGGTCAGCCGTCGAAGAAAATCCATCGATGCGCTTGCATATTCGGGAATGACGATCTCGAACGACATCCGTTCGTGAAATTGATCACGCCGTTAGCGTCAAAACATCGCGCGTTAAATGAGGCGCCCTTCAATTTGGATGAGTTTGCACGTCTCAAGCGGTCGACGCAACTTTGAACCAAAATTGGCTCGATTGATCAACCAAACGGCTCGATAAATGAATCATTGAATATGGAATGTAGAATTTACTTAGAAATGATACCCATATTATGTGGGTTTAATTTAGTGATTCCAAAAATCAATCAGATTGGGGTCACGAGGATAAAGAAACTTTTGATATTTATTTTTAACATGATAAACAAAATGTTTATAAATAATTTATTTAAGAATTAATTTGAAATTGAATTGAGTTCTAAACAACCTTAATTCTGCCTAATATTTTAAATATCCCGCTCAATTTAATTTGAAAGGATAATTAAGCTGTGATTAAAGCTCTTAAATTTCATTATTTCCTACCTAATATTGGGCTAACCGAACGATAACGGGTCTTTTAGGGGGTTCATTCGATTCAAGCAAAAAAAGGACATTTTTTTTCCTATCTGCTCTCTATCTCGCCTCCCTCCCGTTCGTCCATCCGTAGTTCCTTCTTCCCAGTTGAAACCAAACGAAGCTCGGTTCGTCCTCAAGGAGCCAAAATCCTGTAAGCCCGTCTTCTCCTTAGATCCCAAAACCTGCCACTCGACCCCTCACTCCAGTCCGTCACAGCCTTCCCTTTGCCTTTCACGCACTCGAAATCCATCCGTCTCTCGCTGGTTCCCCATCCAGATTCGAGAAATCTGTCTCCTCTACCCAGCAACCCATTGGCCCAGTCGCACCACACTGCAATTCCGCTCTCTCCCGTCTTCCAGCTCGCCACATAAATAGTCAGCCTCCCCGTCCTCACTTGTTCATGACCATCCATCACAAATAGAGTCGAACTCTGATATGACCTGGATTTAATTTGGGCCGTTGGATCTGCCTGGGGACTCTCATCGCAGGATTAAATCTCGTCCGTTGCTAAATTGCCTCGCATCTGGCTATGCACCGTATGATGAAACTTGTCGAGGAAGAAATGCATCTTCTCGAAGCTTGGATCTGATAAGGGTGTAAACGGCTCTTGACGGGAACTCCGGAGGGAGAGAGAGGCTCTGGGAGAGATGAGGGAAACCCTAGGGTTTCTCTACCGGAGAAGAAGGTGGTTCCGGCAAGGAAGCCAAGGAAAATACCAGAGGAAAAAGGAGAAGAAGAGAGGAGCCGAGAAGGAGAAGTTTCTTTTGCAGAAGTGGTTACAATAATCTGTTTGTCCCTTTTTCACTCTATTTATACTATTTTGTTCTATTATCCTACTAGATCTACTACTTCTTTACATTATTCAAGAATTTCCTTTCTATTTTAACAGTTTTCTATTACATGAGGTTGATCTCTTTCTGTTTTGGGCTAGAACCTGAGTGTTTCTTATTTTCTTTAGTTATTTGGCAGTTGTTTTTATAGCTGATGTTATCAAGATTCTTTCTTACTTCTTGTTTTCATTTATCTGTTGTTGTTGAAGTCTAAATAGGCTCATCTCTGATTATTGTTGCAGGATCTATTTTGGAATTGATATTGGTCTTATTATTCTAGTCATCTGTAATGTTATTGGGTTAATATTATTGAATGTTATTTTGTCGTGTCATTATAGCCTTGTATCTGTTTAGTTCTCTGTCTTTTTTATTAACAGTGGCTAATGTCTTGTAATTTATTGATCTGCTGAGTAAAATCTCTCAGCCAATTTGGGGCTTTTCGTGCCTTCGTATCATTCTTGTATTTGGGATCATATCATTACCCCTTCCCAAACATTGACCTTGTCCTCAAGGTCAAAATCGAAATACCTTCTAGAATTCTTCAATTGACACCCAAGATGCATCTTTTGTTAGCATCCCATCCCATTGGACCAAAATTTCCTTAATAGGCTTCTCTGCTTTCATTCTTGTCCTTTCTTCTAGAATTTTGATAAGTTTGACCAAAGGCTAGCCTTCTATGCATTGAGTTGGTAAAATTGTAGCTTGAATCATGCTTGCTTAAGTATATATAAAGACATTGTGGATCCTTCTCTCTGGAAGCTCCACTCTGCTATCTGTCTTTATTTTAGATTTTAAATGGGCCATAGTATTGCCTTTGTAGTTTTGTATAAGGATGCGTTGAAATTGAAGTTTATCTGTAGGGTTTTAATTTAACTAATACTAAGTCATTTTCTTGGAGTTGGAGCTCCCTTCTGTGTTTGTTAGCCATTTGTTGCATTCTATTTTGAGCTTCTTGTAAGTTTTCTTTAAGTTTTCTTTAACTCTGACTTGTGGTATGCCATGTAATTTACATATGTCTAAAATAAAGATCTGAGCAATAGAGGTAGCTGTAAATTTGGTTTGAAGGGCTGAGAAATGTGCATACTTAGATAATTTGTCTACCACCACTAATATAGCAATTTTGTTGTGAGACTTGGGTAATCCTGTGATAAAATCCATTGATACTTTCTCCCAAATGACTGCTGGTATGGGTAAAGGTTGTAGTAAACCTGCAGGCTTCTGAATGTCATATTTAACTTATTGACATATAGAGCATGTTGAGATAAAGTGTTGTATGTCTTGCTTCATCTTTTTCTAGTAAAACTATTGAGTAATTCTGGCTAATGTCCTTTTAATTCCACAGTGGCCTCCTACTGGAGTTGCATGTAGTTCTCTCATAATGATCTTTCTTACTTCTCAGTCTTTATTTATGATAATTCTGTCTTTATAATACACTAATCCATTGGAAATTCTATGCTTTGGAAACAAACCTGAGTTTTCTGTTATTTGCTTATAAAGTTGCTATAATTCTAGACTGTTTTATGTTTCCTCTCTGATCTGTTGTACTAAAGAGGTGAATTATTGAGTGTAAGCATATAAACTTTATTGTGTAGAGCTTTCTGCTATAGATTGCTCTTTTGTATTGTATTTTTTTCTCGACAAGGCATCAGCTGCTTTATTTTTGATCCCTGATTTATATTCTATGGTATAATCAAAACCAAGAAGTTTAATAAGGAATCTTTGTTGTTCAGAAGTCTGAATTATTTATTGCATTAGTTCCCTAATAATCTTCTGATCAGTTCTGATGGTGAACTTGTTGCCTAATAGATATTTTCTCCATCTCCCTACTGTTTCTATTATGGCATAAAGTTCTCTTGCATAAGTAGATGATTTCTGTAATGTTGGAGATAATTTCTTGCTGAAGTAAGCAATAGGATGACTATTTTATATTAAGACTGCTCCTATTGCAGTTCCTGATGCATCTGTTTCTATGATAAAAGGTTGAGAAAAGTTGGGATATGCTAGTATAGGTAAAGATATCATTGCTTGTTTTATATAAATACTTTTTGAGACTCTTCAGTCCATTGGAATTGTTGTTTTTTGATGTCAATGGTGCTTATTGCTGCTTAACAAACTTTACATAGCTGTTAAGCCTAGAATCCTCTTAATTGCTTCATTGGAATTATGCATCGCTTCAATTTTTCTTTGATCCACTTCTATGCCTTTGGCTGATAAAATGTGGCCTAAATATTCTATCATTTCTTGGATAAAGGAACATTTGGAGGGCTTTATAAATAAACTGTGTTGCTTCAGTTTTTCTAATACTGCTTGCAAATGTTGTTGATGGTGCTCCAAGGTGGGGCTGTATATTAGTATATCATCAAAGAATACCAATACAAATTTTCTTAGGAAGGGTTTGAGAACTGTATTCATCATGGCTTGGAATGTGGAGGGTGCATTGGTTAATCCAAATGGTATTGCTATAAACTCACAATGTCCTTCATGTGTTCTGAAGGCTATTTTATATATATCTTCTTTTGCCATTCTTATTTGATGATATCCTGAATGCAAATCTAGTTTTGAAAAAATGGTTGCTCCATGTAATTCATCCATTAACTCTTTAGGTTAGAATTGGAAATCATCGAGGATAGTAATTTTGTTTAATGCCACGTAATCCACATAATCTCCAAGTTCCATCTTTTTCTTTATTAAGAGTCTTTGGAAGAGAAAAGCTAGTGCTTTCTCATTATTATCCTGTATCGCATTTCTTGATTATTTTCAATTTATTGTCTTAGAAATGTGGGTATCTATAGTTTTTAACCCTTATTGGTTGAGTTCCAGGTGCCAAGTTGACATGATGATCTATGTCCCTTTTTGGAGGTAAGTCAGTTGAAGCTTGAAATATTTCGTGGTATTGATGTAAGATTTGTTGAATATTGGCAGGTAAGCTTTGGAATTCATTTGTTGTGGCCTCTATAGAGCTTGAAACTTCTGTAATCTGCAAGTAAGAGGCTATCTCATCCTTGCTTTGCAGTCATGTGAACTGATGCAAGGTAATACTTTCCACATTTGATGTTGTGTCCCTTTGTAGTTGTACCAATGTGTCATTGTATTTGAATTCCATAGTCAGCTTTTTATAGCCTGTTGTACATTCTCCCAATTGCTCCAACCATTGTACTCCTAATATTACACCCGCTCCTTGCATTGGCAGCATATAGCAATCAGTTATAAATGTATATCCTTGGAGTTTGATGGATAAGTTGGAACAGATTCTTGAACATTTCAATATTTCACCATTTCCAACTAATACTTAAAACGATGCGTGTGAGTGATCTATGAATTTAGCCAATTTAGATTGAATGAAATTGTGGGTTGACCCACTGTCAATCAATACCTGTATTATTTTATTGCCAATCCTCCCTTGTAGTCTTAGTGTCTTGGGATTTAATTATCCTGTGAAGGCATTGAAGCTTATTTCTGGAATTTCTTCTTGTAATAATAATGATTGTGCCGAAGTTTCGCAGTTGTAATCTTGGTCATCATTGACCACCAGGCAAATAACTTAGATTTGTGTGTCCTCTATGGTACTTTTCATCACTGAAGCATAGTTTTTTTTCTTTCTTTCTAAGTGTATGTCTCTTTGAATTGTATGTTTGGCTTGTTATTATTGTTGTTGTGAATTGCATTGTTGGAGTAGCGAGATTGTTGATATGGTTGTTGATGTTTTATTGTTGGTATTTGATTGAATCTTGAGGTTCTTGCCATAAACACCACATTTGCTAACCTGTCTTCCATTGGGCTAACTAACAATGTTGAATTTGGCCGTAAAGCTCGACTTCTCTCTGATGTCTTGTCTTAACCTGATTCAAAGTTTGTAAGAATTCAGGGGAAATTCCTGAAATCTGATTAGCCAATTCTTCAAACTCATTGTAGAACTCTTGTACAGTTGTTTTTTATTGTAGTTTGACTAATTTCCCTCTTAAATCTCTGTATAATGAGGGTCCAAACCTCTGTATGACCTGATCTTTAAATTGTTTCCATGAATACAGTTGTTTATTTAGATGCATCCATTGGAACCAGCTTAGAGCAGGTCCATCCATATATAATGATGCTATTATAAACTTCTGATCTTCTGAAAGATTGTAATATTGAAAAAATTGATCTGCCTTGAATAGCCATCCCCTTGGATTTTCTCTATTAAACCGCATGTCTACTTTAACCGGTCTTGTGTTTTGTGTGTTTGCTCTATTTTGAGGAGTAATTATTACATGAGTTGAATTACATACCCATGATTGTCGCCGCTCGATAGATTTGTCTTGTCACGAAAGTCTTCTTGATACTTCATTTAGTATGATAGTAATGAAAGTCATTTGTTCATCATTCTTGTTTAGTCTTCCTACATATTCTTCCAATATTTTTGTTGTATGCTTGGTGCCTTCTACCATTGCTATTTGCAGGAGTCAACGAGAGCACCAATAATATGACCCGGATTTAATTGGATCCATGACTCTTCAACGGATTAAATCTAATTCTGTTGAATTGCTGGCAGGCATTGCATGATGATGAAACTTATCGAGGAAGAAACACATCTTCTCTAAGCCTGGATCTGATAAGGGTGTAAACGGCTCTTCGAGCGACCAAAACTCCTAAGAGGTGCTGTGAGGGAGAGAGAGGCCCTAGGAGAGATGAGGGAAACCCTAGGGTTTCTCTGTCGGAGAAGAAGGTGGTTCCTGTAAGGAAGCCAAGGAAAATACCAGAGGAAAAGGAGAAGAATAGAGGAGCCGAGAAGGAGAAGTTTCTTTTTTGCGTAGTTACAATAATGTCTGTTGTCCCTTTTCACTCTATTTATATTTTATTCACTTATCTACTAGATCTACTTTACATTATTCAAATTTCCTTTCTATTTTAATAGTTTTCATACATGAGGTTGATCTCTCTTTCTATTTGGGCCGTGTTTCTTATTTTCTTTAGTTATTTGAGTTGTTTTGTAGGCAGTGTTGTCAGAGATTCTTTCTTTGCTTCTTGTTTCAGTTATCACACATTGTTGCTGAAGTCTAGGCTCAGGTTATTCTAGGGATCTCGAATTGATATTGGTCTTGTTATTCATGTCTTGGGTTAATATTATTGAATGTCATGTCATGTCATTATAATCATTTGGTTCTCACTTTTGATTAATAGTGGCTAATGTCTTATAATTTATTTGATCTGTAAAATCTCTACCATTTGGGGGCTTTTATGTGCCTTGTGCTTTTGATGTCATTCTGTGTATTTGGGATCATATCAAACTCCAACTCCAATATGTTTCCTCTCTGTCATATTCCTATTCTTCTTTTTTATCCCTCTCGCACGCATCCCTAATATCCTTCCTCCAAACTAACTTCCCAAGATTTAATAGATGAGTAAAACAGAGATAGTGATTTCATATTTTTGTAGAGCATATAGATCTTTTTTTGTTTTAGTTAAAACCAAATCAAATCCTATTCAAAGACATGCTCCAACTTGTTATTAGTCTAACCTCAGATAATTTCTTAGATTAGCAAAAAACTAGAGATATGATTGGGAATTGAGAATTTTGTGTGAATTGATCATTTTTTGGTTATATGATAGAAAGGCGGTGAATAAAATCTAAGATTAGAGAGTCATAGTTGTCATTTTCACGCTTGTAAGAGTTTGAGTTGCTTATTTCAAAGTTTGCTCACATACTATCAAATTAAGCACAAATATTATCACCGTGGAGTTGCTCTTCAACAATAACTTTGGGTTGACAAAATAAGTAGTGCATTGTTGACCTCATTCGCTAAAATGTGAAGCCAACCTCATTGCCCGCACGCAAGAATTGCCCTTCCCTCTCTCAAGCGTTCCCTCCCTCACCTTCTTTTCATGCAGAGAGTACTGCCATCAGGCAAGTTCCTCTTCAACTTTAATGAGACAACTCCGTCATCAGACGGGTTCCTCTCAGCATTATCCCCTTCAACTATTTCATATCCCCTCTTTGATTGGAATCCAATTCCCTTGTCAGAAAGAACTCCATTCAGGGGTTCCTCTCAATTTCAACATCTTCCTCCTCTTTTTCCCTTCATCTTCATTTCCCAAATCATCTTCTCCTCCTTTCCCTTCCACACGTGAGATGCAACTATCATCACGTTACTCTCGGGCATTTTCCCCACCTATTCAACTCAAATAATCAACCCGGGTAATCTCTTATTCAATTTTTTTTTGAATCATGCAAAATTATTATTGATACCGTATGGTGTATGGAAATGCTTTTGTGTGTAAAAAAGAAATTTATGCATTTTTTTTTTTAATGCGTTTGAATCTCGTGATGTATGAAATAACAAGTGACTATTGCTTCGCTATGTTGACAAGAGAGGTTATTGTTGAGCATTTTCTTATTGTACATGTTGGTGAACAACTGCTCCAACACTTAAATGTCTTTATTGAGCACTTTTCTCAAAGCAAAACAGTATATCGTGAATACGTCAAGGTTATGATGGGGCAAAATGGTGAGTTTCATGGATTAAAAGCTTTTCTTGAAAGAAAATGATTCAAACATTACATCTATTCCATATTTTGCTCATTTTAACAAGACTGTTGTGAAAAAAATCATATTGAGTTACATTTTTTAATAATATATCTAATTTGATAAATATTGTGGAAGTTCAAAAGCTGAGAGAACTTTATTTGAAAGACAATTAAAACAAAGTTGTGAAATAAAGAGTGAGAAACTACAAGATGGTAGAGGTTTAAATCAAGAAACTAACTTTAACAAGATGAGACACGCAGGGGATCACATTATCGCATTGATAAATATACTTATTTTATTTGGATACATTATGGAATATTTTCTCATAATTGTAGAAGATGGTTTAAAGCGTGAACAAAGAGGTGAAGCAAATGCTTTGATTCAATTCAATATTTTGAGTTTGTTTTCAATCTGCACTTGATAAAATCCATATTAGGAATCACAAATAAGTTATCTCAAGTTTTACAAAGAAAGATCAAGATATTATAAATGCCATGACTTTGGTTAAAGTGTTAAAACAAAGATTACAAAATATGAGGGATGATGGTTGGAACATTTTATTTGAAAAAGTTCATGCATTCTGTGAGAAAATGGTATATGAGTGAAAGATTTATTATACGTGGGAGATCAAGAAGATATACTCAAGGAATCACAATTTACTATTCACTCAAGTTGAGTTATTTTATTACGTTATTGATATGCAACGAGCTTAATTGATTTTGATGAGTCAATACTAGAATTACTTTTATGTGTGCTTGAATCCTTGTGATTCTTTCGACTTTGATAAAAAAATTGATATGTTTGACAAAATTTTTATCCCACCGAACTTTCAAAAATGTTATTATTTTAGATAGTGAACTGACATTATATTATTGACATGAAATCCAATGATTCATTTTTGTTGAAGAATTGGAGAACTTGCACAAAAGTTAGTAGAGACAAAAGAAAAATGATATTTATCCCTCAGAGTATTTGCTACTTCGCTTGCTTTGATATTACAATTGTTTTTAACCGCTGAAAGAGCATTTTCTGATGAAAATCGTAAAAATCACTTGTTCGTGAATAGAGATTCTTGGATGAATGATTGTCTTATTACATATATTGAAAAGATGTATTTAAGAGTGTTAAGAATTAAGATTGCTAACTTCAAAATATGAAGACTTGAGGGAGGTTATAAATGGTATGTAATAAAAAAAAAATTATGTTGTTGTAAGGTTTGATTTCTTTATTTTATTATATATAGATACTAATTTTAATTTTATATAAAAGTAAATTATTCATTATTATCAGGTCCCCTCACGAAAAAAGGATCCTCAGATCCGCTGTTAATAATATTATTTTGCAATCAGAGCCGGGTGAGTGAAAGAGTGAGCCATTGGTGATGTGTGATTGTGGATTCGTAGTAGACATCATGCGAAGCATGTAGTTAGATTTAGTGATGTATGAACTAAGAAGAATATTTCTTCAATCGATTTCCCAATTTTTAGGTTTTTGTGATGGATTTGCAATGACATATTATTTTTGTCTCAACATCATACACTTTCTTAATTATGCTTCCCTCCATTATTTTGATGAAGCATTTATACGTCATAAGTATGTCACATATTTGTGGTGGGAAGAATCAGTTAAAAAAATAATTGCAACTTAATTTGGAACAAAAACTATGTCATAAATCTATTGTAATGTTGAGATGAGACATTATGACAAATAGTTGTTCAATGAAAATTTGAAGGTTTACAACGTGCGAGTTGCAAGAATATTGCAAAATTTTAACAGACTAATTTCGTTGCAAATATATATATCAAATTTGTAAAAAAATTAGAAATTTGCTATTTTGGAGGACCTATTTGATTGCTTTCAAAAGAGAAAACAATGCAAGCTACCCTTACTAATGATCCTTGGATGCATGTTCCTATACAAGTAAGCTATAGGTTATTGCTCGATCTTGAGATCAAGAAGAACGTTGCAACTTGATTAAACTATATCTAATATTAGTGTTCTTCCATGCAGTGGCAAACCTAAATTTCTTTTAATAGGGCATAAAACTTAATTTTATCAACGCATAAAAATTTTATTTTTTAATAGGTCATAAAACATTATTTTTAAAATCATATATAATGATATAGAGAAGAAGAAGAGGAACAATTGATGAAAAGAGATGCTAGGAAGACGGAGAGAAGAAGGTCGAGCAAGGCGTGAAACTTACTCAAACAAGTTTCAAATTTACATTTTAACAAAAGAACAATCTTCAACACTCCTATGATCATGAGCATGAGCATTAAATATATAGTAAAATATAAGTAAGCATCCTGCAAACATTTAAGAGAATTGAATATGTAGTAAAAATATAAGAACTAAACAACCATCAATAACAATAATATAATAAAAAATTGGTTGCCTATTACCACATTCTTTAAGATAAATCTCTATCATTAACATTAAGGTTATCCATAGAAACTAACTTTAGGTAGTTTACAGTATCTCCATAGTGATTAAAAACTTGTTAGTTTTGTTCCATTGAAATTTTATTAATGGTTCTATTTATTGAATTTTAAGTTCTATTGGGTCTAAGTAATTTGCAGATTCACTACATAAAGTTAACAACTATTGAAATGAAATATTAATTGAGCAGATGGAAATGTATCAGATGATAGAGAAAGACTAAGCATGGTCGGTTGGGAAATAGAATTGATGGGCAAATCTCCTTTGGCAGTAAGGTTTTGCACTTGCTTCACACTACAAGAGAGGAAGTTGATGCACTTACAACTTCTGCCAAAGGAGAAGTTGCACAGCTATTCACTCTTTCCATTAATTTCTTTACTTTTCTTCTTCATCTTCTTCTTCTTCATTGTAACATAGAATATCTTGAGTTGAACAAAGGCTTACAACCTCTTATTTAAAGGCTTGGATGCTAAGGAATATGCCTAACTTCCAATCAGCATATCCACCAAAGAGCCGCATACAAATGTGCATAAGTTCATCAATTTAAGAACACTTTCACTTGTATTTTACAATCCTTCATATGATAATTTTTTGGTTGGATAGAATTATATCCAAGTGTAATGACCAACTTCAATTGGATTAACATCTATGTGAGGGTTTATAAAAATATCGATTTTAAGAGAGAGGTTAAAATATAATCAAATCAAATTTTTGAGTCTCTAACTTTGCTAAATATATCAACTTATTCATTATTATACTAATATGGTTTCTTACAAAATTGTGAGATTGCCAAAACCTACTATATGATTTTGTGAACTCAATATGAATGGATATTCTAAAAGATTAATTATGTGAGAGGTGTACATGGTGGGATTTTTAGGGATGTAAGAAATGTAACTTTTCCCATATTGCAAGTATTTGGGAAATGTGAGTTTGAAAAGTTGAGATGTTAGAGCTTTTGACAAGCAAAGAATATTGTTTGACAATTAAAATTCTTAGCATCCCCTTCCAAGCCAATGTATATCTTATTATCAAATGAATTTGAACTAATATTCACTATAAGTGGGACATTTGCAATTTTAAATGCAAAATTTGAAGGTTGTATTCTAAATTCAATTTTGAGTTATAATTTATTGATTAGGATTGCAATCAAAATGCTTACTTATTAATTGGGTTTTGAAAATAAAAATTATAAATAAAAAATGTAGTTCCCTTGGTCTTCTTAGGTGCATTACTAGTTTAAATAATTGGAGTATGACTACCCAAAATAAAGAAAAAGGAAAGGTAGTATTTCAAGATAGAAGAAAACCCTATCAATCCATGACTGTTATATTAAATTGGTATCACCACTTAGAGAGGTCACTAACTTGGCATAGGAGTGAGTCTACTAGTGCAAGGAGGGATAGGATTATCCCTAGAAAAGAAAGTTTATGTGAAAACCCCATTGGCCCTTGAGCAAAAGATACACTCACTTTCAGAGAGATAATTTGTTATTCGATGAGAGAGGCCTTCATCACCCTTGTTTAGACCCCAAACTAAGGGGTTGTCCTCATCTTATACCTCTAATAGAGATAAAACCTCATTCTCTATCTTCTTACAATAGAAAAATTTCAGAGACACATTGAGTTTGAAGTTGATTGAATTTTGGTGAATTGGACATAATCCTAAGACCCAATTCGAAAAAAAATTAAGTAAGGTTGTATATTGGTAAGACAATAACCCTATTTAAATATTATTGAATCATTCTTAGAAATTCAATTTTCTTAGATGGTGGATATTTAATTAGTTTAAACAACCACCCTATACACCAATACATAAGAAATTGAGGTTTCATTAATTGCCTTTATTCATTTGGTATTTACATTGGGTTGAAGATTTAGGGTTTCTTAAAGATCATATTTTGGTTGCATTTTGAACAACTTCTCATCTTACATGGCTTTTATAATGTTAATAGACAGTTATGCTATTTTTCATTGATTTCATCTATTATTATTATTATTTTTAAAAGTTGGAATCTTTTGGTTGGATATTATTAATATTGGACTCTTATGCTTTCACATTTGTTAGATTTTATGCTCCACGTTTTCCATTTTAATTATCTTTCTTGGTTAGATATTAAAAGCTTCTTCTTTTTTTACACTTTAAAGTTTATAGTATAATGTTTTAATGATTTTTGGTGTTAACATTCTTTCTTGTTCTAAGGTAACTATGGATGTTTCTATAATGAGAGTTTGATTATTTTTTTTACTATTATTGAGTTTTTGATTGTCAATAGGTTATTAAGGATGTGTAGTCTTATAATTTTCAACCTGTCTTCTTTCGTTATATGATAAATTCATGAACATAGTTGTAATCAGACTCATGACTTGTTCCTATAGCTATTACATAAATTAAATCACAAATACATGGATGGATCATACAATATAATATCATAAGTAACACTTATCTTAAACCCATAAAATATGACTAGAAATAATTATACATATAATATTGTGAAAACCATGTTGCACTACAATAGTTTATGTTGATTTTTTAACAAAACACAAACATGAAAATCCAACATCTTCATGTCCTTTTCCAATGTCTTTAGTACTGTGACTAAATTTAACAACTAATTATATTTTTGTTGAATGTTTGGGATTTGACTAATAGCATTATTACTTCCACACTAAGTTATCCATGGTTGTAGAAGAGCAAAACCTTCTTGCTTTAGGGATTCTGGGGAGTGCAATTAATAAAATATTATAAAAAATTTATTCCATGGAATAGTTTGATGACTTATTTAGTAAGCTTATTCTCAAGGTATATGTTATATTTTCATTCTTGTAATGGCCCTAACATTCCATTTAAAATGCATCATCCTTAAAATTATAACGTAAGTAAATTTTGAAATCGATGTTGTTATGGTTATAGAAGAATTAGTTTCCAAAATAATCATTTCATCTTTTAATCTTAATTTTGAGAAAAAAAATCATTTCATGAAATTGCATATCATTATAACCTCTTTAAAAGTATTTATTGTTGCATACTACATCATCTTCATTAACCTTATCCAAATTGCTCAATCTAGTTTATGATTAGTCTTTCAAGTTCATTGGAAAGAGTGTTTTGTGAGACATTAAATCTCATTAATCCTTCAATATATTTTATCTCTTCATATTTTTGTAGCTTTAACCCTTTCTATATTATCAAATAACCTTGCTATTTTTCACTATGTACCCTAACTTCAATAAATGATATAACTATAATCCTTTAAATTTAACTATTCTCCATTCTTCATTTATGTCATTAGTCTTAAAATTTTCTCTTTTTCCATCCTTAAATTGACATACAATAACATGTTTTTTCTGTTGTCTAATGCTAACCACTAAACAAGTTTTATTTTAAATCTAAATATAAACAAAATAAAATAAGAATGAAAACAAAAGTGAACCAAAATAGCCCTTAAATGAATCTTTGTTGTAAATAAAATTTTCTTTACTTGTTGATTAGTTCTAATTATCATAAAGTGGACAGATAATGCGATTAGTAGGTTAAGAACTTATTTTTAGCATAGTAAGCTTTAGGGATGGAGGAGCTTTCATGCATTTGAATGGATGGCAATAATGTAACTTAGCTTTCAAAATTTTCAAATATCCTCTTATTCATTAGCATATGCCTCCATTACTCTCTCTAAATTTCAATTTCAACAAGAACTAGAAAGCTAAGAGGATTTGCAAATCTATAAAATCAAGATTGAAAGAGCATCAATAGGGAAGATCCATTGAATGTTCTACCATGCATTCTTCAGACCAATAAAAAAAGTTGTTACAAAAAGTGATTGAAAAATATGATTCCTTCACTAACTCAAAAAGACTTGTTCTATTTTTTAAGTAAATAACTTTTTTTCATTCATAAGAAGATATTATAAGAGATTTTGAAAGACGTTATAATTCACATCTCAATGTATCAATTGGTCTAGATAAGATAATAAAGCAAGATAAAATTAAGCTCATAAAAACTATTTAACTAGCCTAAGAGTTGATAAACTCCATAGTCAATATAATGGAATAGCACCATGATATTTTTATAGTAGACATAAAGAATTTCCAAAGTATGAAGGTACATATACATCCAACCCATGAGAATTCAATTCTTTATAAAGCCATGCAAAGAGTATTTCAGAAGCATAATCAACATCCAAATGAGAATTATCATAATTATAGAAATCTTGAGTTGAATACCTAATGACTCTTGGTATTTTTCTCATAAATCTCAAACGACTAAGAGATTCATTAAGCATAAATGCTTTCTTAAATGAATATTTCTCGAAACCATTAATTTAATGATTAAAAGTTCTCATAATTTCTATATATTGATAGCCCTTATCATGCAACCCCATATGTTCCTTGTTCCATTTGATAGACTAATGGATGTGATTTTAACTTATATATTGTGTATCGTGGCATGCATGCTATTTATGGATGTAATATTCTACTCATAACTTTATGGGATTATTTTAAAATACAGTGCTAAATAATTAGTTATTTAGAATAAAAAAAAATATAATTAGAATATTAAAATAATTAATGCTACTCTTTTCCACAATAAGAGAGAGAGAGAAAACAGAGAGAAGACAGAGAGAGAGAGAGAGAGAGAGAAGATTTTATTTTATTAATTTTTTTAAATAATATAATTATTTAAAGTATAAATTTAAAAATATTTTTATAAAATATTTAATAACCAAATATTTATATATTTAGTTATTAATTAATTTATTTATATATATAATTAAATATATGATTTAAAAAATATTTTAATTATTATATATAAAATTTATTTAACATTTTTATTAATTAAATTATTTAAAATATATAATTTTATTAATTTTGTTAATATATAATATAAACATATTTAAAATATATAAAAAAACAAAAAAAGAAAAGAATAAATTATAAATATTTTATAAATTATATAAATAAAAGTAATTATATATATATATATTTATAAATTTATGATTATTTTATATTTTAAAATTATATAAATATTTTAAGATACAAATATAAAATATTTAAAAATATAAATTTAGTTTTATATATAATAATATAAATTAATAATTTTAATTAGTTATTTATATTTTAAAAAAATATTTATTTTTTAAAATATATAATTATAAAAAAAAAAATATTATATAAATTTTAGTTATATATTATATATTTAATTAATATTTATTACATATAATATATATTATATATATTATATATTCTCTTTATTTTTATTTATTAAAATTATTTATTATTTATTTTTTTTTTTTATATTTTATTTTTTTGTTATTATTATTAAAAGACTTATATTATAAATATATATAAAATATTATATTATATTATATATTATTATTTTATATATATATACATATATATATATATATTATATTATTTTATATATATAATATTATTATACATATTATTATTATTTTATTATTTATACATATTTATTTTTATTTACATTTTTTTATTATATATTTTATATATTAAAAAATATTTTAAAAAAATTATTTTAAATTATTTATTTATATTATATAATTTTAAACATAAAATAACCAATAAATTTATATTACATATAATATATATATATATGTATATATATATATATATATATATATAATATATATTACTTATTTATATAGTTTATAAAATATTTATATAATTTATTCCTTTTTATTTATTTATATATTTTAAATATTTTATATTATATATTAACAAAAATTAATAACAATTATATATTATACATAATTATATTAATTAATAAAAAAATATTAAATAAATTTATAAATTTATATATATAATTATTTTTTAAATTATATATTTAATTATATATATAATAAAATAAATTAATAACTAAATATATAAATATTTAGTTATTAAATATTTTATAAAATATTTTAAATTATATACTTTAAATAATTATATTATTTAAAAATTAATAAAAATAAAATCTCCCTCTCTCTCTCTCTCTCTCTCTCTCTCTCACAAAAAAAGAAAAAAAAGTATTATTGTAATAAAAATCTTCGTCCTTTGAACATTAGGCCTATTTTAATATATTTTTTTTAACTAAATAATATTATCATTAACTGCCTATTTTAAAAATAATCCCTAACTTTATTTCCCTCATGCATTCAGTTGAGTTATGAAGTTAATGCAAAATAAATTGTTTTCATGCCGATAATTAGCTTTGTTCTTTTTTCAAGTACATATAAAATATGATAAATGAAATATTTTAGTTCATAGTTTATTTTCTCACAAATCTACAGGAAAGAAAATACAATGATCGTATATATTCTGCACGCGTTTACGTTGCCTTTAAATTAAACCAAATCAAACATTCCACCAGATCTAAACCTGAGATTATTACCTTAAAAACCAACAGTATAAAACTAGAGCCCTTCCAAAAGACGTGAGACATATAAGAAGGAATTCAGACATACTGAAGGTATAAACTACTGCATTATAGATTGTTGGATACAATAAAAGCATAAATTAATCATTCATTAATGAAAGATACTTATAAGCTTGAAAGCAACAAGAATAAATTTTCTGTTGAAGGTGGAATAGATAATTTGCTTTCGGAAGGAATAATAGGGAATGAGGACCATTGCGATGGATGCTCAAGAATAGTCCAAAGCATATCCTGTAGCATATCCATTCCAATTTTACTGCTTCACAGCTATTTAGGTAGTCAACATATGCAGAAGTTCGACAGGGGCATCAAGTAAATAATAATACTATGGTGTGAAGTTTCAGAATAACAGACAACTCTCCTTTGGCAGAGAGAATAGACACAACGATGGCATCATTTAGATCAAGCTGTGTTTTTTTGTCTTTCTGCCAAAGTAGAATTGCCCTGCTATTCAACCACACAGGAACAAGAAAACTTTTCTGCTAAGGATGGACAAGTTTACTTAAAAAATAAGGTAAACCTACTTCTAAAGATCGATAGGACTGATGGCTTTTGTTCTCTGGTTTCTTCATTGATGATTTTCTAGCTAAAGATCTGAAATGTTTTTGTTGTCTCAGCTGGAAGAAAAATAAATCTTAACGTGACAATTTTTTATTTATTTCAAGTATCGCCAAGTTCATAGCTATGTTGTAACGTTTCAAACATCTAAAAAAAATGCCAGAAGTTTGCAGAAGCTGATCATAATTTTTTTTCTCATTAGTAGGTTCAATTAGCAATTAGAATTTGTTAAAGTATCCCATCTAGCTGTGCAGTCTGTCTCACCATATAGCTCGATTTTCTTCTTTGAAATATTTCGGTTAATTTTAATACTGCTTAAGCATAATTTACAAAGATGCAGAAAGCTTGCTTTCTCATAATGTAGAATTTAGCAAATTTTTTTATCAGAATGATAGAAAAATAATATCAGAATATATATATATATATATATATATATATATATATAAATATATATATATATACATATATATATATATATATATATATTTATATATATATATATATATATATATATATATGTGTGTGTGTGTGTGTGTGTGTGTGTGTGTGTGTGTGTGTGTGTGTGTGTATAAAGATCACAAAGTCAATTCCATTTTGGAATGTGACTTTGAATAATTGCATCATAACTATAAATTTATAGTTATATTTATCTAGAAATTTTCATGAAGCCTATACATACCCATGTGATAATTTAGAATAACAAACTAAGCTATTTGAGCTTACAAACTTCTACCACAATTTTTTTTTATCATGTTCATTTTGTCTTGATCCTCATATTTCTTCTAATTTCTATAGAAGTTTTATTAAAGCTTAGCGATGGATATAATAATAATTATACACCCATCATATCATTGTCGAGCTAATACCAGTTATGAGAATTGGGGTATCCAAACGAAGACTTATTTTGATTCCTACACATTTGTGAAGTTGTTGATGAATGTTTTATGAAACCACAAGAAAGAGATGCGTGGCCTCACCTCTTTAAAAAGTGATGCTCTCTAAGGAACTTAGTTGAATGCTAAACAATCATATATTTTATTTATCAAGTGATATATTATCAATGTTCAAGAAAGTTATGAGGTTACAATTCCATCCTTATATAGGAGTCAGCACGTCAAAGAGAGTTCACCTCCAAACACAATGAGACAAGTTTAAAGCTTTACATATGGGGGTGCCAAAAAAATGTGTTACAACATACATTTCATAAGTCTTCAATACAATTAATCAATTAAGGAAGAATTACAAAACTTTGTAAGACTTCCAAATTTTAAGAGAAATTGTATTCTTGTTAATACAAAGTTTGAATACATTATAGTGGCTATTGAAGAGTACAAGGACTTAGAGTCCATGATGATTAAGAAGCTTACGGGTTTATCATAGAGATCTGAGCAAAGGCTAATAAAGAAGAAAAGCCTTTAGAGAATGTTCTTCAAACATAGGTTTCTTAAAAAAGGTTAAAGAAAATTATATAAATGAATGATGGAAAATTGAAGAGTTGTGATCATTTGAGGGAGAGGTTGCAAATATGATTGAGAATGAAAAGGCTACAATAATAAGAGGATGTGAAAAGTGAAGAATCTAAGGAAAAAAAGTAAAGATCAAATGTTATGATTGCAAAAAAAAAAAAAAATGATCATTATGCTTTAGATTGTTGGTATAAAAGATTTCAATTAAGTTAATAAATATTTGAATTTTATAAATAACCAAAGAAGATGTCATTCTCTTATTAGAATGTGAAGAAGAAGAAATTAATGAACAATCTATATAATATTTATACACCAGAAAAATCATGCCCATGTGCACAAAAAAAAAAAAGATTTATGGTCCTAACTAGATGAATTTGCATATAAAAAGTCTCTTTTGGTGATTCTTCCAAGGCATGGGTGACAGGTAAAAGTAATAATCTCACACATTGGGAAGATAAAAGTTACCAATTTATTTCCAATGTTTATTCTATGGCAAGTATTTGGTGTTTAGAAATACTTTTGGATAAATATTACAATATTCATATGAAGTAGAAAAGTATATATTTAAGAGGCGAAAATGATAAGTTATTTGTTCATGTAAAATGCCAAATAGTCTTTTATTCTCATTATTTATCAAGTATGTTAATCTACTTATGCCAAATATTCTTCTTGATTATGATATTTGAGATTAGGCATCTTCATTTTAATGATCTCCAACACCGACAATCAAACACATGAGAAATATATTGCCCCATATCAATTCTCCAAAATAATTATATAAAGGTGTTATTATTAAGCAAGTGAGGAGAAACTTCACATAAGAGGCATCATGACATGCAACAAAGCTATTGTGTTCAACAAAACCAATATTTATAAACCCATAACTTTAATATTATTTGGAGGAAATTTTTCATTTCTAAATTTTATTGATAATTATATCGAAAAAAACTTTGGCATACCTTAAAATAAAAAATTTAGAGGCATTTCTTGTTCTAAAGTTCTAAAGCAATGGTGGAGAATCAAAGTTGCTAAGAAATCATGGAGGAGAGTTTACATCTAGAATTTAAATATTATTGCAAGGAGAAGGACATTAGATGACATTTGGTAGCACTATATTCAACATAAAATTGACAATGCTAAAGAAAGATTGAACTACTCTTGATATGATGTACATTCAAAGGCTTATAAGCTCTTTAATCTAATGAAAAGGACATTGCATGTAAGGCGAGATATTGAGTTTCAAGAAGATGGATCATGTTATAAAGAAAATAATAAAGAGGCCAATCAATTTGAAGAATAAGATTAAGCAAGAATTGAGAAAGATCCCAAACTGTCATCTTCTCTTACAAGTTTGGGTGGGTGCTATAAGAAAATGTAACAATTTAAAAAAAAAAATTATGAACTTTTATGATTGATAATTTTCAGCAAGAATTGAATCGTTATGAAATTTTCTTGAATTATGATTGTAAATTTTATCAATAATATTTAAATAAATAATTTACCAAAAATGATAAGTTTTTAGTATAATATCTTCCATTAACTAACTTATTACAAGAAAATTATGTCTTTTGATAATTCACTTATTTCTTGAATAAGTTTTGTAGCCAAATGACTTTTACTCATTTTCTTACCATTTAAAATTTTAAGGTTCTATTTACCCTCCATGTTGCCAATGGCTCTTATCTCCACTAATAAGTCTTTGTTCTCTCACCTTATTTATCATTCATATTTTATCTTACACTTTTGTATTCTTTTTATTTATCTTCATTTACAAATAAATTATTATTCATCCTCCACTAAGCTTCCTAGATCATCACAAGCACATCAGGTATCCTCCCCTCTAAAGCTACACTCTCAAGGTATCTCTTATTTGTATGTTTTTTTTTTTTGGCTAATAGTCTTTCTTATCATAGCATTTAGATTTTTAGGGATTAAATTTTTTTTATCTTTATGGCTTATTAAAAATTATTATTTTTAAGGTTAATACAAAAATTTGATATTTTTCATAAATTCATTTAAGTGAATATGGTTGAATCATAATTAAATAGGACTTATTAACAATATTATTAATTCAAAGGTGTTATGGATAATATTCTCTAAAACTTATTAATATCTTCTAATTATAAAACATGGATGTTATAATTCAACTTTCATGGATGTATAATAGAATTCTTCTCTAATGAAAGTGATTATTAATTAAATTTCTTTGTAGATTTAGATTATTTATTTCTATTGCATGTCAATATTACATATTCATTATAAAGAAACACTTAGGTGAATATAGTCTAAGCACAAGAAACAAGTCTTTTTAACATATAGTAGAGTGAAGGTAAATTTATGTAACTAATTATTGTTTTTAAGATCATATTGGCAACATATATCATGACATCACTTATTGACATCCGCAAAGATGCTTCAATGATTTGTACATAGTTAAATGATGGTCAAAGTATTAAACAAAAAAAATATGATATTTGATTTAATTGACTCACAACTTGATACAACTTTTATTAAATAAACTATTGAGAGTCTCTCAATAATGAGGACTGATAATTTATGACATGGTGTGTGCAGATCAATAATCATTATGACTTGAACTACTTTGAGTTTTATTTTATTTTTAGTAATGTTAAGCATTAAAACAGGCCTTAATATGTATATGTAAAAAAATTCAATCACGTTATCATATTGCTCAAGTATTTATCAACAAATCTTTTTGATAGCTTAACCAAAGATAGTTTCTAAAGGGTTATATGCTAGAAGTTATTGGCAATCGATCCACTAATGAATACCAATGAATTGTAAATAGATATTAGTAATAACTAGTAGACTATTTTACTAGAAATCTACTAAAAACATCCTTGTTCATAGAATTTGGTAACTAAAAAAGTATTTTTAATGAGATATTTATTAAAGATTAGTCCTTATCAAAAATATTTTGTAAAGAATCTTTTATATATATATATATATATATATATATATAAAGAGAGAGAGAGAGAGAGAGAGAGAGAGAGGTTATTTTCTTGTAGAGGAAAGCTAATCTATGACAACACATAACTAAAATTTTGTAAGAGCCTATGAGTTAACTAATGAGCTTGATCTCATTTATCATGTTAATAAGGTCCTGTTTCATACGAAGAAGCTTTGCATAGTAAAATATGTAAAAAAAGTATGAATTAGAAGATTAATTCATAGAAAAATGATATCAAAGTGCTCAATTATAATTGTAAAAAGCGATGAAGTCATTAATGTTAAGTGAGTTTTCAAACTAAAGAGAAATGTTAGTGAATAAGTAAAAAAACATAAAGTATGATTGGTAGGTAAATGTTAAAAGAACAAGCTGGCATCCATTATGATGAGAAGTTTACTAGCACCATACAAAATCCTTTAACTTGATACTATCTTGTGAGGTCCAAAATAATCAAAAGATTTTATAAGATGTCAAATATGCTTTTAAATAATTTTGTAAAGAAAAATTCGTTTAATTATTTATTTTAGAATTGTGAAGCTTTTCTATTATGCAACAAGCTAGTTTATTACTACATTAATTATGGATCTTTTGATTATCCATGAAGTAAAATATTATTGCATCTTTGCTTATGAAGCAAAAAATGTTATAATTATTATATGATGTTAACATGATTATTCAAGAAAATGAGCCTACTTTTACTTGAAGTTATACAAATTAATATTGATATCAAATCAACAATCACATTAGCAAAAAAACTTAGTCCATCATGAAAGCAACAAGCATATCAATATTTAGTACCATTTCATTCATTAGCTTGAGAAAAAAAAAAGAAGTTGATTATATGAAGACACATGATTATGTTATAAATATCCTTATCATATCAATTGTGAAGGAAACTGTTCCAAAAAGATCTATTTAGAAAGAAGCATATAAGACTTTAAGTTTATAAAAGTGTGATCACTTTTACCTTTATAATAATTGCACATGTCGAATCATATAATATATAATGAGTAGAGAATTGTTTTCACAAGGATTAGAGTAAAATTATATATTAATTTATATTAAGTTAAATATTAATCTCCTTAAACCTAATTTTTATCTAACAAAATGTAAGTGCTAAATCTAAATTGTTATCTACTATTTTGCAAAATATTTTAAAAATAAATTTTATATTTTTATAGAAAATATATACATTTTTTTTTCTTAATATTAAAATAAGTACTCTAAATTTATGGAATCTTTTAGACTATGTATTATATTAAACTATATGGTTGATTAATTTAAAACTTATAGTGTCAACCAGGAGCAAAAGTTTTATACTTTCTATCTCTAGATAAATATAACCAAACAAATCCCTTTACGTAATTTTCTGCCTAGTACAAATAAAACTTAATTAGTTTTTGCCCATATTTTTTTTTAAGTAATTAAAATCCTAAAAATAATCATATATTTAATGGCTATTTCGTTACCTCGACCTTCTAGCACATTAATGATTATTTAGTACATTTATTTACCTTTTTCATACTTGTTCTTCTAGGATTCCATCGATATCTCTAGATCACACTTATTTTTAACATTATATTTGTCAAATTACATGTAAATGAAGAATGAAAAAAAGCAAAACATATTTTTTCAAAGGACAAATCAGTTTCTTATATTAATCCACAACAACGTTTAATATAACCCAAACATACCAAATGTTCACATAAGTTCAAAGTTAACATACTTAGTTTAACATTATAGAAAATAAAACACAAACACAATACATAAATATGTGTGAAAAATACTAAAATATACAAAAAAGGATAAAAGGAAATAGTAAAATTTTCTCCCATTGTTACATATCATTCTCCTTGATCACCTGTGATATCTTTCTCTCTTCACACACAATCACACACACACACACACACACACACATGCAATATCACACACACACACACACACACTTCACACACACACACACACACACTGCACACACACATGCGTGCACACACACACACAACTCTTGTATAACATAACTCTTGAGTGATACTCTCAAAATGTTGTCACTTCACTCTTATATTCACCACTTGACAGAAAGAAAAGAAAGAAAAATCTGAAAAAAAATTCTTTGCCTTGTAAATGTGCCTTTATATAGCTTATACATAGCCTTGGTCGGTTTCCTCGACACTCGTCATAACCACCGAAACTATGAAATCATTGTTGAACCATCATGAAATTGCTCTTGTAGAGCCATAGCGCCTAGGTGTTGTACTCTCTAATTTTTTATTTTAATTTTTTTATTCTTGACGTTGTAATGTAGTGTCTTGATGCTGTAAATTTGGCATCACAGCACTATCTTCTCTATTCTAAACAACTTTTTCTTCTGATACTAGGGCATCAACTTGTATATATAGCTCCATGATGTTGTATTGTAATTCTGCATTTTTTTTTTTCTTTTCTAATAAGAGAGTTTCTATCATAAACACTTAATATTATGAAAATAAATCATAAAATAATAAAATTTTTACTTAAAATGCATGCTAATTTAACTAAACTTTTTCACTCATTAAAGTGCTAGAAAGCAAAACTAATTTTTTGATTAAGCATTCTAAAAATTGTATAAGAGTTATAATTATAAGCATCAAGTTATATTTATGAATGTATTTAAAATAGCTAATGCATGCATGAAGTAAACAAATAATCATGAGTATACCTAGGATTAATTTGAATTTAAGGATGTGACACAAAAATAATTTGGTCAAAATTCCTTATTTAAACTTGTAATGTATATAAAAAACTCTATGGTGTCTTTATATATCTATTAAATATTTTGAAATAGTAATCAAACTATTTAAGCCTAAAATTTTTTTCTCATAATATTTTTATTTTCTTATTTTCAACTATTTGAGCTTTTCTTAAGTTTTTGTGGATAATGATACTATTGTTTCACTATCCTTATTAAAATTTTTATGAATTTAAATTCATTTGCAACAAGATAAATGCAAAGAGCTATTTAAGCTTATACATGGAACTCTATCAAATGCCTATCAGGGTTTCTCCATTGTCATTACATCATCATTAATTTCTTAAAATTTTAATATTCATTTCCTCCCTTTGCTTCTTTAGTTGGTGAAAGTTATGTTACTTAGGGATATCGAACACCAAAGCAATAACTCAACAAGAATAATGGTTGTGACATAATTAAGTATTTATCAAGTTTGAGCACAAGTAAAATGAAGTACTGAATAACTATAGCACATGATAATATAATTATCAAATCTATATCTACATATCAATCTACCCTTTCTTAAGATTGTATATTTTTATTATAGTGATAGTCAATTTAGTAATTGTTACTCACAATGATAAAATTTTTGTTTCCTTTTATAGGTTGATAATGGTTGCTCGTTGCATTGCTTACAAGAGAACTTATTGAGGTATGGAGAGAGAGAGAGAGAGAGAGAGAGAGAGAGAGAGAGAGAGAGAGAAACAAAAGTACTTTCTCTATTATAAAACATTGTATGGATGCGCCTTTCATTAATCTTAACTTATGTCAAAATTTGTGAAATATTTTAGAAATATAAGTCATTTTGAATGATGTTGATAAAATATGTACTATGCCGTCAAAGATTTGACTTCAAAATATATAACTAATTGTAATGATCGTAATAGTCAGAGATAATTGATAATCAGATTTCAATCTATCATTACTGCTACAAAACAAAATAAAAAATAAAAAATAAAAACCAAGTTGTTATAATCATTGTAATCCCATTTACATATGTGCGGCAATTAAAACTGTTGTAACTAATAGTGATTATAATCATTGCAATTCTATATTACTATATAATAAAAGAAATTATTACTGCTACAATATTTGTTAATAGCATTACAATGATTATTTAAAATCTTAAATTTATGTAGATGGCATTAATTTTAATCGCCTTAAATAATTATTATAATATTATATGCTTATATACATAATCATTACTAAATTTTATTTCATAACGGTTAAAACAATCACAGTACACCCTAACCAGCAGTCTCAAGATCGTTGCAAAGGAAAAAAGCAATGGCAACGTTTGTGTGGAGGTTTCTGAACATCTATTATAGAAATTATGATGATTTCAACCACTGTAAAATGGTGCCAATATTGCTGGCTTTATATATCAACTTCTACTCTCTAAGTATTCAAAATCTCTGCATGCATGATATATATTAAGTTAATAACTTCTAAATGCCAAATTAAAGGGATAGAGAAGTATGGCTTCCCACGTTTTCCGGTGAAGAGAAATTGCTGGACAAATCTCCTTTGGCAGAAAGCATTTTACAGTCGCTCCACACTCCGAGAGAGGAACTTGACGCACTTACAGCTCCTGCCAATGGAGAAGTTGCCCAGCTATCAACTCTTCGCCATATCTCCAGCTCCTCTTCTCGTTCTTCATGGTAATACTTAAGACTCTCGACTTCGAGTCCATAAAAGGACTTCAGCCTCGTATTTAAAGGCATGGAAGCTAACGAATAAGCCGAAGCTTCGTTGCAGCATATCCACTAAATGAAACAAATCTATTGTATTTCACCACAATTGCCAGATACATTTATAAGAATATTCTTTCATCATTTTCTGACTATATCTATCGATTACCACGTACTAAAGTAACGAGGATTTGCAAATCTTATCAAATTACGATATAAATAGAACATTCTTTGGGAAGATCCAATGTACGAAGTATTGCACTCTTTATATATATATATATATATATATATATATATATATATATATATATATATATATATAATATAGAGCGAAAATACGATTCCTTTGCTCGAAAAGGATTAATAGTGGGCCAATGCATATATTTAGCCGTTTTACTCATGTAGTTGCTTAAGGTGCAAGTTATTAGCAACGAGTAGTATTTCTACGTCCATATATAAGTAATTATGTTTTCTCATATATTCATTCTTTTGAGTGAAAAGTTAATGTAAAATAAATAATTTGTTTATGAAGTATAATTGTTTTTTACTATTTTGTTGGAAATAAATATGAAAATTTTAAGATAGTTTACTTCGAAGTTCATTTCTAAGAAAATATATAGTCAAAATGATCGCATTTACTTTGCATGAATTTAGTCCATTTTAAAATGCATAAAACCAAACAACCCACGTTAAAAAAGAAAAATTAAAAATATAATAATTCAATAACAAGGCAATAACATCTTGCAGAGAAGTTTTACAGACTATAGAGCAGACAAGATTTTTTCCAATTTTGATTGTTGACCTACATGAATGTTCCATCAGTCAAGTTGAGCTCCACGAGCGAATTGACGACTTCGATCTGATGCGCCATGAAGCTAAAATATATTGGGCGTCGCGAAACTAGTGAAATGATCTCGATATGCGGTGCGTCTCGCATTGAATAATGAAAGTGATAATATACATATTTCACAATTAGGCGGTCAGCCGTCGAAGGAAATCCATCGATGAGCCTACAGCATATTGAGTCGGAGGCTGCGGCGATGCTTTCGAAGACATCCGTTCGTGAAATTGATCAGCGTCGTTAGCGTCAAAACATCGAAGCCTGTTAAATGAGACTGTCCGCGCCCAATTCGGATGAGTTTGCACCAATACAATGGAAATAAAAATGATTACATGTGGAATTTTAATTTAATTAGAATCGCTCATCTGAGATTATCATAGAATAAAGAAACTTTTGATATTTATTTTTAATATGATAAACAAAATGTTTATAAATAATTTATTTGAGAATTAATTTGAAATTGAATTGAGGTCTAAACAGCCTTAATTCTGCCTAATATTTTAAATATCCGCTCAATTTAATTTGAAAGGATAATTAAGCTGTGATTAAAGCTCTTAAATTTCATTATTTCCTACCTAATATTGGGCTAACCGAACGACAACGGGTCTTTTAGGGGGTTCATTCGATTCAAGCAAAAAAAAAAAGGAAGTTCTTTTTTCCTATCTGCTCTCTATCTCGCCTCCTCTCTCCCCATCCGCTGTTCCTTCCTCCCAGTTGAAACCAGAACGAAGCCCCCTCTCGGTTCGTCCTCAATCATGTAAGCTCGTCTTCTCTTTAGATCCCAAAACCTACCGCTCGACCCCTCACTACAGTCCATCATAGCCTTCCCTTGGCCTTTCATGCACTCGATACCCATCCATCTCTCGCTGGTTCCCCATTCAGATTTGAGAAATCTGTCTCCTCTAGCCAACCCATTGGCCCAGTCGCACCACACTGCAATTCCGCTCTCTCCGTCTTCCAGCTCTAGCATAAATAGTCAGCCACCCGTCCTCACTGGTTCACGACCATCCATCACAAATAGAGTCGCACTCCAACTCCAATATGTTTCCTCTCTGTCATATTCCTATTCTTCTTTTATCCCCGTCTCTCACAGATCCCTTAATCCTTCCTCCAAAACTAACTTCCCCAAGATCTACTAGATGAGGTAAAACAGAGATATGTGATTTCATATTTTTGTAGAGCGTATAGATTATCTTTTTTAGTATTTAATTAAAACCAAATCAAATCCTATTCAAAGTCATGCTCCAACTTGTTATTAGTCAACCTCGTAATTCTTAGAATAGCAAAAAACTAGAGAGATGTGGGATTAAGAATTGACAATTTTTTTAAAATAGGTACCGTTAAAATACGAATTAGCAAATTGAGTATCAATAAAAAAAATTTAAGAATAGGTATAGTCATTAGTGGGCGGCTTTAAGCGTCGTCGAGGTGTGGTTGTCATGTGAAAGGGCGGTCTAATTGAGGCCGCGGCGTGCGATTAATTAGCGGCCGATATCTGAGCCTCCACTAATTGACGGCTCCCGACATTTTAGGGCGATCGGCGATCTCCTCCTCGGTTTTCCTCGATTCCTTCGACGCCGCTCTCCTCGTAGCAGCGACCTCGAGTCCCTCTTGAACTTCCAGCCGTGATCGAGCCGCATTGGCGTCTTGTCGGTATTCGATAAACTTTTATTTTTTCCGGCTTTGACGACGCGTTTAACTACTTCCTCTCTCATTTACCGACCATTTGGAAGTCAACTTTAGCTTTTACGATTCTGCGACTCATTTCGGTTGAGAAAATTCCTTTTCTACATTTTTTAGTGCAAGATGAATAGAGAATTTATTGGGATGGAAGTATCGATGAGCAATTGATCAAGTTATGTGGGAGGTCGAAATCGTCAATTAAGGTTCGGCGTCCGCACACTGCATTGAAGCAGCAATTATGAAAGCTTGCATCGCCGATCGCCCTGTCACTCTAACAGGTCGTTATCCAGTGGGTAGCGGATTTATAGCGTCTGTCATATCTGACGATGACGTTTGTGAAGTTACACTTGACGAAGCTTCCCGTCAGATGTTGGTGTTGTATGTCGAAGTGGAAGATGTTAATATTGCATCCACATCAGCTGATCCGGTAGTAAGGTCAATAGATATACCGCTAACACATACACAGGATTTCATCGCACAAGAACATCCGGGGATACAACGCAGCTCTGATGAGTTTATTCCCAGGTAGTTTATCGTCATAATTTATCTGATTAAACTTGTAACAATTAATATGATAATTAGTTGCTGAACTTATAAGTTATGTGGCAATGATTATGCGTTGGATGAACCGTATGTGCACGAGTCTTTGCGGTTGGAGATGAGTATCGGTATGAGTAGCGGCTCAAGTAGTGAGTGCGAGCAGTATTAGTGATGATGACTATTCGGTTGGGTTAGAAGACCGTACTTGAGAATATAGGCAATTCATACTCTGGCGAGAAATCACTCATTTATGATGTTGGCATGAGAGTCAAATGTTGTCCACAAACGAGTATGTCCGGATGTGTAAAACTACGAGGCAGTGGGACAACGATGTTTACTTTGGCGGCATCGAAACTTCCCTAAATGAAATTGAAATTCCAAATGACATTCCGAAGGTATGTGTTTTGCAAGTAAGCGAGTTTGCAATTTCTTATTGTCGGGTGGTCCATAGTAAATAATGTACAATTCGCGTTACTCAAGAAGAACTACACGGTTGTATGTGTATGCGACGATAGTCTACAAGGCCCTGTGGCGTTTACATTGTAGCATCGGCCAGACGATTAGGGGTGCTTGGAGAATATCAAAAGTTGGTGAAAATCATAGATGTGTCAATGCGGTAAGTTCATCCGGTCGCAATGCGGTTCAAGTTTCATAGCATACTACATCAAACCTGTGATCAGGCACCATATTGATTTGAAACCTAGAGATTATAGGTAGGATGGAGTCAAAATTTAATGTTAAAGTTTCATATATGAAAGCATGGGATGCAAGGCAATAAAAGCAATAAAAGCGGTGGTAGGGAAGAGTCTACAGACTCTCGGTCTTATATGCAATCACTTTCTACTTACTTTGCAGTACGGTCTCGATTCAATCTACCAGACATTTTTTGAAACATTTTGGGCTTTGGACCTTCAATCGGGATGGAGTTCTTTGCAGACTGTTTTAAGCTTAACGGTACATTTACATTTGGGGCATGGCACATTATTAACCGTAGGAATCGGCAATAATGGGTTGTTTCCTTTAGCTTTTCTTTGTTGTGGAATCGAAAATGTTGATTCTGGTTGTGGTTTTGTTGTGCTTGCATGATATGTTACCGTGGTGTCTAGTAGGCGTGATTTATGCATAATATCGATAAACATCTTTGGTCTCTTGCGTGGATGCAAAGAGATTTTCTTCGCGCATAGGCATTGTTTGCGCCATTTGCGTGAGAATTTTAAAAAGTCGTCTTGGGAATCTTGATGTTGAGTTTGTATGCCAAAAGATGTACATGGCGGGTAACTGCGATGATATTCGCCAATTCAATTGATGCGACATTAAAATGTGAAAGAAGAAGCATCAATTGGCTTGTAGGCGTGACCACAAATGGTCACTTGTGCGATGGTGGTATCGTTATGGGACAATGACAACGAATTCATCAGTGCTTTAGCGGTGTATGAAGCGAGCGTGGTTTACCGATTCGATTTAATCGCTATCTATTACAACGTAGTAGCTTTGTTCATGAAAGCGATTATCCATTTTCAACAAGAGAAAGTAAACTTGTTATACGGTTCTCCACACTTATCTGACGTGTGAGAAAGGCTAGGCATTTCCACGAACACGTGAATATAAACCCACATGAGATCTGAGGTTTTTTGAGTCCGTAATCATTCAGTTGATTTACTAGATAATGGCTTTGTGTGTTTGTGGCGACAATCATATATCATTGTCCATGCCCACATGTCATTGTTGCATTGGGATTTCGGTTAAACCACCATCTGCGTCATGTACTACACTCTGCGGTTGTATAAGCGACATACATAAATGAATTTCACACTCTACCGGTCTCGATTGGCCATCTTTCGGTGAAGAGCATGGATTAGTCGCGTTACCCAACTTTAGAAGGTCGGGCCGACCGTGAATAGATTGAAACACAATGGATGACAACGTAGGTTCAAGTAGCAGAACTTGTAGCATATGCAAAACATCTGGTCACTACAGGTCATCGTGCCTATAACATTGACAATCGGTACATTTTTTTTCCAGGACAATGCTTTCTCTCTTTCAGTTACCGATCTACGAGATTTTACAATATTGATACTAATATATTTGAGATTCTTTTCTTTGAATGCGATGGTAGAGCCACCGCGCATCTAGGCGCGTCACGACATAGGCGACATAAGAAGGAGGAATGCGTTGTCACGGTGTAGGGCTTAGGACGATTTGTACTACATTTTATTTTTTCTTTGATTAACAACTTGAGTCATGTACTAGCAAACTTTGATTACGGCATAATGAACTTTTGTTTCTTGTCCATTTGTGAAATGAATTGGTTTATTAGTGTATGTTTATTGGCTCAAATTGGGAAGTAAATGTGCCAACTCCGATAGGAAGGAATATGCTTGCAAGGCTTCTAAAATGTAGTATGAAAAGAATTTGATATCTTTTCAAAATCTATTTTTAGTCAAATACATAAATTATTTGAAGGAACTCAAAATAGATGATGTTTGATGAATACTTAAATCATTATCCAAATGGTCTAACTCTTAAGCACAAATGCACCTACTCAAAAGAGCAAATGTTTCTGACCTGCGGTTAAGCGCAAATTTTGAATTTGAAACCCGATTAGCGATGGTGACTCAATTGGCTACATAATCCACGAGCTAGTTTGGTTGAGGAGAAACTAACTGGAAATTGAATTTCTCTTTTCAGCTTGGCTTGAAGGAATAAGCATTAAATTGAAGAATGAATACAACCTAATAAAAAATTCACGGTTTAAATTTAAACAAACATGATAAAAGAAATATGCACGTGTTCAAATTTTCTTATAAAATAATTTACGTTCAATTACACTTAAACCAAACAATCAAGTAGTAAATAATTGATAAATAAATTATTTTTCAGCTCAATCCTCCAACCGTAACAAAGTTAAAATGCGTCTCAAAGGCAAGAAGAATATTTAAAAGATAGCAAGAATAAGGACAAGATGACCATGGAATCCTTCAAACAAAGCAAGCAGAGAATCATTGCCTACTACATTGTGCATTGAGTTTCACCTAGAACTGAAGCTTTCTACTAATAGCCATATTCAAATCACATGGTAATGGCAGGTTGCTGAAAAGAGTAGACCATGCATACAAAATAACATCATTACCATAAAAAGAGAGACATGCCATGGCGATAATGCGACAAATTAGGCTAGAGGCACACAAATTCTAATCCACAAAAACGGCCGTTAAAAAAGTAAGACTTGCCACCAAAATAGTAAAAATATACAAACAGTAGGCCACTAAGGTGAAGTGAATATAAAAAGCTGCGAGAATTCATTCACAAATGGACAAGAAACAAAAGTTCATTATGTCGTAATCAAAGTTTGCTAGTCCAGGACTCTGAAGTTGTTAATCAAAACAGAAAAATAAAATGTAATACAAACCGTCCACCCAGTGACAAGCGCCTTCCTCGGTGTGCTGCGGAATTGCACCACTCAGTGTGTGCGGTGACGCCGCGAGATGGGCGATCGCATGTGTGCCCTCAGTGCAATATCTCGTGAGACATATCATCTGTGATGGGAATATAGGTGGCTGAGTCATATGGCGGTGATATGTAGAAGGTCGGATCGTGTCACATTAGAAGGACTGGATCGGCGTCTAGAAATGCGGATCGACATACGTAGAAGGACACGGATCGGTGAGTAGATGGACCGGGCTCAGTCATCTTTGTCACCCCCTCTGTAGGCAAATCCGTAATATGTGTCACCTATATGCACACGCTGATCAAGGTCTCTGCATATCATCTCATATCGACACATCGTGTAAGTGGTGATCATCGACGACCAGTATGGTTGAAATATGTCGGGTTGCCGATATGGTCCCTAAACAAAAAAAAAGAATGTAAAATTATCACTTATAAAAATATTGAATATTTACTTATATCATAACTTACATAAAGGCGCTCCAGGGCTCTCGTAGTAAGTGGTCGGAGGATGTCGATGACGGTAAGTACAAAGAAGCCCATGATCCGCGTAGCATGTCGGTAGCGGTCTTCTTGTCCATGACCTCATCTAGCCCTCGAGGCAATCCCTCTCTCCCAAGAAGCTATGTGTATTTGGTGGCTCAACCTCGGCATCTGCTTTACCCCGACCATCGACCCTTTTGAAAGTAGGGTCAGCGGACATCTACTCTTGGAATAAGGCCAGGCGGCGACTCTATCGGTAAATACCACTCAACCCTCTTCCGGTGATAAGAGGGACTCGTGCTAACCATATGTCGAGCCTATGAGCATCGATAGATGTGTGATCTCCCCATCCTCAGGATCACCGCGTATGATAAGGCGATGTTAAAACATAAACATTACGACTATTTAGACTAAAGTGGTAGCTGAGATCCAACTGTGTTTGCAAACCATCTAGCTCATTTACGGCCTGCCATTATTGTGGCTGGCGAGCGTACTTCTCATTCCACCTGCACACAGAAAACAGTTTTAACATATATATAAGCTGCATAGATTGAAAGCGTAGTTAACAACACGTACCTCAAACCGACGCTGAGACCAGCAAGCTCTGCAGGATAAGGTACATGTAAAGTCGGCCTACCCACATGAATATGCTCCCAAGCCCAAATCTGAAGGAGGTGTAGGCAACCAGCCATGTTGGCCCTGCTGGGTCTAGTCGACTCGTGCAACTCTCTATATAGATGAGCCAAAACTGCTCCACTATGGTCGTACTAAAGAATCCAGATCCTCCGGGGTGTAAATCGTAGGTGGACCTCGAACCGGATGTATCGTGGTAAAGTGCAATCGAAATAAAATATAAGCCCGCGTGTGGTAAAATCCTCTGCCCGTCATATGACTCCCACATAGAAAGTCCACCTAAGCCACCTCAATGGCATGCATATGCATATGCACGGCCCATCACGAATGTCGACTAATATGCGAGTGATGGGATCATGATACATCACGGTAATGGGTGTCGTCTAACAAATCGTAATCGTGCCAATTGACCCATCTCTTCTCCCAATCCTGTCGGACCTATGATAGGTGGCCCATCAATCAGTCCCGAATCATCCACGTCACAGGCGTCATCATCTGGCGAGGTGGAAGGTATTGTGCGGCGACCATCTCTCAACCAAAGCGGTAAGCGGCGATGATCCGTAGGATGAAGCGTGGCCGATGTAGGCCCACGGTGGCGTCGATGAATCTCACATGCATGTAATGGGCCACTTCTTCAGCATAAGCAAGTGTGATGCGGCCTCAAATACGATGCTCTGAAAAAAAAAATCTTAGTACATGTCCGAAATAAAAGGTAAGCAGGCGTAACACATTCTTAAAAAAATCCACTTACGATGCTCGGGATGGCGGCTCGATGCGCCACGTGAGAGGCAATACTAGGATGAACCTCGAAGGTGCCTCCAATGGTGGGTGGCAGCCGCCATTCGGCGACGTCCCAGTGGTGGTGCTCCTCGCCATCGCCATACTGTCGGAAAAGTAGAAGATTATGATTTACAATCAGCTACATCGCAAATTATGAGAAATAACGGATCAACCCCTAAAAATAAAAGTGGGAAATAAATCTTAAGACAAACCTTACATTCTTATCACATATAATGAGTAGGAAATCCACATAAACAAATGCTTGAATTCAGAGAAAGAAAACAACTCTCCAAGACAACCTCAATGCATACATAGAAGTTTAGTTAAATCGAAGATGAAAGTCTCTCCAAAAGTCACATAAGAATTCTGAGAAAATAACTATAAGTTCTTGATCTTCAATTATAAGTTTTTTATTCACATTTAGTTTATCTTTTGTTATAAATAGCATAAACCGTAACACTAGTTCAAAATGGAATGAAAGGCAATAACGTTTACATCCAAGTTTTTTATTGGTTGAGATTCTTTGACAAGGTAGAAACGGTAAAGGAGGTCAAAGAATTGGAAATATCTGCTGGTTTTGCCAACCAAATATTTCATGATAAGAGCTAATTAATGTTTCAAATGGTTAAAAAATATCCCAACATTCAAAAAATGTACAAAGTTGTTGTGGAGTATGTAAGGAATATTGGTCTTAAAACTTTATGGAATAAATTTACTAAAAGTAGAAAAAAAATCGCATCACACTAATACAGCTAAATTTGCTCAAAATCATATTTTTGCACTTGTTAACACACTTGAATAGATCACTTGTCCAACTCACACTCATAAAATTTGAAAAAAAGATAATTTATTTACCCTAAAAATTTTGTATAACATGCTTGATAGTACCATATATAGACTCATCTTAACTTAGGTTAGTAGATAGGTTTGGGACAAGATCTACCTAAATTTAAGTTCAAATTAAAACCCATTAAAATTAAAATTGTCAAAACCATCGATAACACATCTTGAATTTAAAATTTTAAAATAGAAGCATGATGATCAACTTAGCCCGTTAGAAAATGATATGCTAGTAACTTAATAAAATCTTTCCTCACCTAATACTTGTAAATTAACATCGCTAAGTATCTGATAAGGGATTCACCAAACAATCGGTTAGCAATAGAGAATAATCACAACATTCACATTGAGAAATCACATTGCTAAAAAAAATACCTAGAAGAAGTTAGTACACGGACAAAAAAAAATGCAGGTGCTTTGTACGCCGCGGCCGAGATGTTCACGGCGGCGGAGGACCGTGCTCATGCTCTGGTGTCGGACTTGGACGGGCCTCTGATTATCCCCTACAGCTATTTGATATCCCCTCTTTGATTGGAGTCCAATTCCTTTTGCCGCAGTCGAGAAAGAACTCAGCCTTAGTGCTCATTTCGGCATCTTCCTCCTCTTTTCCTTCCTCTCGATACATTTCCCCTCATCTTCTCCTTTCCTTCCACACGCGATGGCTACCGAGATGCAACTCCGCCATCAGGCGGATTACTCTCGGTTTATAGCATTTCTCCCACCTATTCAACTCAAATAATCAACCCGATAATCTCTCTTATTCAATTTTTTCTAGTCGAACTCATGCAAAATTATTATTGATATTGTTGGTGAGTGTATGAAGATGCTTGAATGTGTAAAAGAAATTGTATATTTATGCATGTGCTTCTTTTTGTATGTTTGAAGGCTTTGTCATGCTCATCAAGCATCAAGATGAAATTTATTGTGGTATGCAAGACACCATTTCCTTACTGCTGGCATAGAATAAGCCAAAACTATTAGATGTTGCTCTCCTATGCAAAATCTTTGACCAACTTCTTGACTTATAAAAAGTGGGAAGGAGATTTGAATGTATAGAAATTGTATATGTTAACTTTTATGTGATTGAATGCCTCGTTGTGCTTTCATCAAAACTTGATTAATTTCCAAAAATCCAACCTCATGCTCATCATATTTTAATAAAACATTCCAACACACATGAAAGATGATCTTAATCTTTTGTGAAATGTCTAGAAATTTTTATTCAAAATTCAAGCAAAACAAACAGTATTGCCTATATTTGCGAAAATAAATTGATATCAAATTGAATTTTGAATTATAAGTGAGAATGAATTTGAAATGAATTTAAAGATTATATTTCAAATAAAATTGATATCAAATTACGATATAAATATAACATTCTTTGGGAAGATCCAAAGAATGTACGAAGCATTGCACTCTTTATATATATATATATATATATATATATATATATATATATATATATATATATATATATATATATATATATATATATATAATATAAAATATAATATAAATAGAGCGAAAATATGATTCCTTTGTTCGAAAAGGATTAATAGTGGGCCAATGCATATATTTAGTCTTTAACTTAGTAGTTGCATAAGGTGCAAGTTATTAGCAACGTGTAGTATTTCTACGTCCATATATAAGTAATTATATTTTCTCATATATTCATTCTTTTTAGTGAAAAGTTAATGTAAAATAAATAATTTGTTTATGATGTATAATTTTTTTTAGCATTTTGTTGGAAATAAATATGAAAATTTTAAGATAATTTACTTCGTAGTTCATTTCTAAGAAAATATATAGTCAAAATGATCGCATTTACTTTGCATGAATTTAGTCCATTTTAAAATGTATAAAACCAAACATCTTGCGGAGAAGTTTTACAGCAGACTTGCATAGAGCAGACATGATTTTTCCAATTCGGACAAGCAGTTTTTATTAGGCTGCTTCAATTGAAATCTGTAAACGAAGATTAATAAGGTTTGTCGGTTGTAAAATAAGGAACAGTAGTCAAGTCCACAGCTCATATAGTTTCCGCTTTGGTAGGATTCCATTTCCATGACTGTTCTCACTTAATTTCCTGCAGGGAACGCTGGCATTGTCCTCCTGATTCCTCTCTCCCATCTCTTCTTCCCGGCCTTTCTCAAGTCAAGGTCTGCTAAACACTTCATCATCTCCTGGGCAGATTTTATTGTCTTAGACACCCTCAATGATTTCTCTTAAGATTATTGAGTCTTGATAATGAGTTTGTATGGGAATCTGATGCGCCTCGCAATGTTGGAATTTGTGTTGTGATTCATGGGAAGGATAATGGCAAAAACAAGCAATTTTCTAGAATTGAAAATTTGCATCTGTTCTTCCTCCAAGCTTCACTAGTTCTCTGTTGTTGTGTCTATCGGTTTTGTTCTTAGACTTCAGTCTCAGAGATAACCTAAAGAAAATAGCTGATTTCTAGTAGATAAATTCATCAAAAATAGAAAAAATATATCGAAAATATAAAGTTTTGTATATAGTAATCTATCAGTTGATAAAATAACCATCAGAAAGACTCTATAATGAAATAATAACTGAGAATGGGTTTTTGTCAATAACCGTCAGTGTTAAATATATTAAAAATTTCTGAGTTCTGACTAATTTTTCAGTTGGAATTTCTAAAGGGTAGAGTGCTTTTTCTCTAATTAGAAGACTTAGGTTCAAATCAAACCTCATCTCTTACTACTAATCTAGTTGTCATTAAGGCTCATCATTAATGTTGACCATGCATTTACTTCACAACTCAAATTAACTGAATATGATCATATCGATGAGCTATAAATGAGATATTAAATGGATTGAGTTAATAATAATTTAAGTACTTTTAAATTTTCTCAAATATCATTTACTCATAAAACAAACATTTCAAACTAACTCAAAATCTTAAATTCATCCAAAAAATAAACACTAATAATCAGTGGCGGAGGGAGTGTGGGGGCATGTGCCCCAGCCTGTTTACGATAATTAGGATTAGCCGAAACCTCGTCATTCCAATTTCCAAACCCTCGTCTTTCCTCCCTCCACCCTCGCTTTGCCTTCGGCTTCTTCTCTAAATCCGTGATTGTGAATGGAACACATTCCAAATTAGCAAAGCCAAAGGTAAGTAACCCTCGTCTTTCCTCGGTTCCTCCCAATATCCATGCTTGTCTAAATCCAAGAATGGTAAATCCACAGACAATTTCGCCATTCAACTCCTCTTTCTATTCCACTCTTTTGCGAGCCGAGAAAGACAATGCCTATTGTCAGAATCGAGATGAACCGTCTCCTGTCGGACTGAAGCCTAAACTTCAAAGGTAATAATATTCCACCAGTTTTTTTCCCTTGCTTTTCCTTGGACTTGTTTCCTCCAATTCTTTTCCCTTGTTCTAGAATTTGATTTGTTGATCGTTATACGTGGATATGAAAGCTTTGAATGTCGAAAGGATTTTTGTTTTTAAATTCTCCAGCTACTTCTCTTCTTCCATAAGCGACAGAAGTTTCTTTAACTTATTTTCTAGTGTTTTGTTCCCTTCAAATGGCCAATATGCAATTTTTTGTTCTTCCTTAGCTTTAAATTCCAAGAATCTTGCTTCAGTGCGTGATGTTATCTTGAATATTTGAGTTTATCATAATTATTTGTTAGGGGCTAAGTTTTACTAAATTAATGACTAAAGCTGATTTTAAGCCACCTTTACTGACTATAGTGAGTTTTGAATCCTCGACTGTTCTAAAGACACGCAACTTAAGTTTAAATCATTTTTCACCAAGAAAAATGTAATTCATTCAAGAATCAGATGATTCTCCTTAACGCCATTTGAGCTATAGATATGGTGTTGTCTGGTGTAATTCTGTATTTTCTAATGTGTTTTATTTGTTTAGTTTTTTTGACTGTATATCTTTTTTTAGGTAAAGTTCCTATTTTGATGAAGTAGTTTATTTGTAGGTGATAGTTTATTTTGAATATGTTGACAAAGAGGAATTTGATGGGGTTCACAATGAATCATCATAGGTATTAATACAACTATACAAGCTACTTTTGAAAGGCATCATAGGCTGCTCATGTGTCATTTATGTCAATGTTGTTTTTTTCTAGAATTTGTTTTGTTGAAATCTTCTTATTTATAATAAATGTTGAAGATTTGAAAATTAGAAAGTTTTCTTATTTTAAGTTAATTTTTATGATCTTTATTTTTATACTTTGTTATTGAGATTTATTTTGTCTTAAATCCTATTAATTTTGTTGTGTATTTAATCGTTACTTATATGCTTTATATTATGTGATCTTAGAAGAACAGAACATCCAGAAATATTTCTCTGTGGAACGGTCTTCATAATCAATTAAGGTATGTAAATATTTTTTTATTTAACAAAGGCCGAAAGTGTGCCTTTTTTGAAAATTTATTGATTTATTATTTCTTAATAAAGGCCGACCGTGTGTCTTTATTAAGAAATGTTATTGATTTATTTTTTAGGTACAGACCGACTGTGTGCCTTTATTTTTTATTTAAAAAAGGTCGAAAGTGTGCCTTTATTTTATTTTTTGAAATATGTTCAAAAGCATATCTTCTCATTTTTTATGCATATTAATCTTCAAGATTTTACAATAGTAATTTAATTTATTCTTTTAATTAGATATGGAGAGATATTTTAAAAGAAAGATTGAATAAGATGAGTCAAGTTATTCACATTTTATTATTGGTGAAAGTAGTAATACAAAATCTACACAAGTGCACACAAAATTCAACGTAGAAGATATTGTAGCAGATCTTGGATTAAGAAAAAAAATTTCAGAGTATCATCCTAATGACTATGATAGAGTTAGAAGAGCATATCATCAAAAAGGGTCATGCCAACCTCGTGATCATGAATTTCCTTAAACACAAATCGGAAATAAATTATTAGATTTAATCCAAAATGGTTTGATGAATATAAAGGTTGGTTAGAGTACGATTGCAAAAGATGCGATATTGTTTATTTTGTTATCTTTATAGACCTGATATTGGTGAACAAGCAAGTGGTGATAGTTTTGATAATAAGGGATTTAAAAATTGGAAAAAAAAAGATAAATTTGAAGTTCATATTGGCCAAGTTAATAGTGCCCATAATATTGTTTGAAGAAAATGTGAAGATTTAATGAATCAGGATCAACACATTGCATTTTCTTATGAAAGACATTCTGATCAAAACCGAAGGGATTACAAAACACGATTATATGCCATAATTGATTGTGTAAGCTTTCTTTTATGCCAAGGATTAGCTTTTCGTGGTCATGATGAATCAGAGGATTCTAAAAATCAAGAAAATTTTCTTGAACTTCTACACTTTTTGGCTGAGCATAATGAAAGTATTAATAAGGTTGTCCTTGAAAATTCTTCAGGAAATAATAATTTAACTGCTCCTGAAATTCAGAAGGATATTACACATGCAGCTGCTATTAAGACTTCAAACACTATTATTAATGTTTTGGGTAATGAGTTATTTGTAGTTCTTTTAGATGAATCTCACATATATCGATGAAAGAACAAGTGACTATTGCGCTTTGTTATATTGATAAGAGAGGTTGCATTGTTGAGCGTTTTCTTGGTATTGTACATGTTGGTGAAACAACTACTCTAATACTTAAATATGCTATTGAGGCACTTTTCTCAAAGCATGGATTGAGTATATCGCGAATACGTGATCAAGGTTATGATGGGGCAAGCAACATGCGTGGTGAGTTTCATGGATTAAAAGCTTTAATCTTGAAAGAAAATTATTCAGCTTATTACATTCCTTGTTTGCTCATCAATTACAATTAGCACTAGTTCTGGCTAAAATCATATTGATTGCTACATTTTTTAAAAATGTATATAATTTGATAAATATTATTGGAAGTTCTTGCAAAAGGAGAGAAATTATATTTGAAAGACAATTAAACAAAGTTGTTGAGCAAATAAGGAGTGGAGAACTACAAGATGGCAGAGGTTTAAATCAAGAAATAACTCTTTAACGAGCTGGAGATATGCGTTGGGATCACATTATGCTGCATTGATAAATATACTTATTTTATTTGGATTTATTATAGATGTTCTTGATATAATTGTAGAAGATGGTTTAACAATGAACAAGAGGTGAAGCAAATGCTCGCTTAATTCAATTCAATATTTTGAGTTTGTTTTTCTGACTGAAATCCATATTAGGAATCACAAATGAGTTATCTTAAGTTTTACAAAAAAAAAGATCAAGATATTATAAATGCCATGACTTTGGTTAAAGTGTCAAAACAAAGACTACAAAATATGAGGATGATGGTTGGAACATTTTATTTGAAGAAGTTCATGCATTCTGTGAGAAAAGTGGTATACTTGTGACAAATATGAGTGAAAGATTTATTATACGTGGGAGATCAAGAAGATATGCTCAAGGAATCACAAATTTAAACTATTATCAAGTTGAGTTATTTTATTCTATTATTGATATGCAACTTCAGGAGCTTAATAACAGATTTGATGAGGCCAATATTGAATTACTTTTATATGTGACATGCTTAAATCTATGTGATTCTTTCTCAGCTTTTGATAAAAAAAAATTGATATATTTGGCAAAATTTTATCCCACAGACTTCTCAAAAGTTGATATTATTATTTTAGATAGTCAATTTGAGAATTATATTATTGACATGAAATCCAATGATTCATTTTTGAAGTTGAAGGGAATTGGAGAACTTGCACAAAAGTTAGTAGAGACAAAGAAAAATGATATTTATTCTCTTGTATATTTGCTACTAAAGCTTGCTTTGATATTGTCAATCACTACAACAACTGTTGAAAGAGCATTTTCTACAATGAAGATCGTAAAAAATCGCTTGGGCAATAGAACGAGAGATTCTTGGATGAATGATTGTCTTATTACATATATTGAAAAAGATGTATTTAAGAGTGTTAATAAAGAATCGATTGTACAACGCTTTCAAAATATGAAGACTCGGAGGGAGAAGTTATAAATGGTATGTAATGTAAAAAAAATTATATTATTGCAAGGTTTGATTTCTTTATTTTGTTATATGAGATGCTCTAATTTTAATTTTATATAAAAGTAAATTATTCATTATTTTATTGTGCCCCCTCTGAAAATTTTTTTTGGATCTGCCCCTGCTAATAATATTATTTGAGTCATTGTATAAAATAAATAAAAAATAAAAATGTTTAGGTAAGGATGTGAATTTGATCGAGTGACCAATAAAAAAAATTTAACAGGGTGAAGATTAAAATGCATGTTATTCATTCTGAAGTTTAAGATCAGATTGAATATATATATATATATATATATATATATACTATATATATATATACAAAGAAAAGAGTTTCATCCAAGTGAGATAATAAACTATATATTTTAGTTCATAATATCACTTAAATGAAAATTATATTTATAATTTCTACTTCATCTCTTTTAATAAAATCAAGCAAAATAAGTAAAAAAAATGAATGATAATAATGGCCTAATTTGAACTCATAAGACCTCAATTCAAATAATATTTCTCCCATCAATTATATTAGTCATTTTATCATTAAAAAAAGAATTTTTTTTAAAACAATTTAAAGATATAAGTAATTTGTTTTGAAATTGTGTAAACATATGTGATGTTGTTTCATTTCAACTCCATTTTAAATAATAATAAAAAAATCATATGATAAATATTAATAGGTTTGTATATACTAAATAAGTGTTATATAAGTATAAAGTATATAAATAAGTTCATTTCCTATCATCATCCCCCTAAATTTTATTAAATTAAAAAAATGTATATTTTATTTTCTTATCCGTGCTAAACCATTTATGCCCATACCTCTCACCTCCCTCTTAGCTAATAAAAATACTCCATACCTCTTCCTCCATATTTCCTTCACGTGATGTCTATAATAAAAAATAATTTTGATATATAAATAATAATAAATTGGTCACGAGAGAAAATATGTCGAGTCGGACGTAACACGTCGGGCGTCAAGAATGTAATGTCCAATAATAAAATATAATTTTTCTTACTTTATAGCTTTGTAACGTAACAATGTCGTTAACGTTAACCCGGCCTGGCCCATTAAAGCAGCGGGAGAAAATATTACGGACAACGTTCCAGATTTCGAGCCTTAGAAAAATTAGGTATTTTCATTTTGTGCAGAAAATTTCTTCAGCTCCCTCTCCCAGCGTGCGTCTAACCTTCCCCGAGAGATTTGCTAAATCTTGAGCATTAAAAATTGAGGTATTATACGAGACTCCATGAGGTATTTCTTCTTGCATTCTTGAACTTTAAAGATTTTACAATTTTCACCTTGGTTCTGACCGTCGAATAGGAGCACATTTGAGTTCTTTAAAAGAAAGGAGGCTGTTTTGCTAGTTTTTAGAGCTATTTTTGCATTTGTACTCTCTGTACTCTTATGAGGGTACACCTCATTTTTTCAATTTTTTTTAACTACGGAGCTTGTCATATGTTTAGTATATTCTATTGTAAGATGTTTGGAGATGTTTTATGAAGAATTTGGTGATTTTTGGAGCTATTTTGCATGTGTACTCTCTGTACTCTCATGAGGGTACACCTTATTTTTTGAAATTTTTTAATTATGGGGTTTGTCATATGCTTAGTATATCCTATTGTAAGATGTTTGGAGATGTTTCATGAAGAATTTATAAATTTTTGGATTATTTTGTATGTGTACTCTCTATACTCTTATGAGGGTACACCTCATTATTTCAATTTTTTTAATAGTGAGGCTTATCATATATTTAGTATATTATATTGTAAGATGTTTGGAGATATTTCATGAAGAATTTGGTAGTTTTTGGAACTATTTTGTATGTGTACTCTCTATACTCTCATGAGGGTACACCCTATTTTTTCAAAATTTTTAACTATGGGGCTTATTATATGTTTAGTCTATCCTATTGTAAGATGTTTGGAGATGTTTCATGAAGAATTTGCTAATTTTTGAGCCTATTTTGCATATATACTTTTTGTACTCTCATGAGGGTACACGCCATTTTTTCAATTTTTTCAACTGTGGGACTTGTCATATATTTAGTATAACCTATTGTAATATGTTTGGAGATGTTTAATGAAGAATTTACTGATTTTTAGAAATGTTTTGCATGTGTGCTCTCTGTACTCTCATTAGGGTACACCCCATTTTTTTAATTTTTTCAACTATAGGGCATATCATATGTTTATTATATTCTATTGTAAGATGTTTGGAGATATTTCATGAAGAATTTGATGATTTTTGAAATTATTTTGCATGTGTACTCTCTGTACTCTCATGAGGGTACACCGTATTTTCTCAAAATTTTTAACTATGAGAATTGTCATATGTTTAGTGCATCATATTGTAAGATAGTTCGAGATGTTTCATAAAAAATTTCATAATTTTTAGGGCTATTTTGCATGTATACTCTCTGTACTCTCATGAGGGTACACCCCATTTTTTCAAAATTTTCAACTATGGGGCTTATCATATATTTAGTATATCCTATTGTAAGATGTTTGGAGATATTTCATGAAGAATTTGGTAATTTTTGAGAATATTTTGTATATATGCTCTCTGTACTCTCATGAGGGTACACCCAATTATCTCAATTTTTTCAACTATGGGGCTTGTCATATGCTTAGTACATCCTATTGTATGTTGTTTGGAGACATTTCATGAAGAATTTGGATATTTTTAGAGCTATTTTGTATGTGTACTCTCTATACACTCATGAGGGCACACCCCATTTTTTTCAAAATTTTTAGGGCTTGTCATATCTTTAGTACATCCTATTGTAAGCTATTTGGAAATATGTCATGAAAAATTTGGGTATTATTAGAGCTATTTTACATGTGTACTCTTTGTACTCTTATAAAAGTACACCCTATTTTTTTTCTATTTTTTCAACAATGGGGCTTGTCATATATTTATTATATCCTATTGTAAGATGTTTGAAGATGTTTCATGAATAAATTGGATATTTTTTGAGATATTTTTCTTGTGTACTCTATGTACTCTCATGAAGGTACACCCAATTTATTTAATTATTTTAACTGTGGGGATTGTCATATATTTAGTACATCCTATTGTAAGATGTTTGGAAATATGCTATGAAGAACTTGGGTATTTTTGGAGCTATTTTGTATGTGTACTCTCTATACTCTCATGAGGGTACACCCATTTTTTAAAAATTTTTAACTGTGAGATTTGTCATATGTTTACTATATTCTATTGTAAGATGGTTGGAGATGTTTCATAAAGAATTTGGAGATTTTTGGAGTTATTTTGTATGTCTACTCTCTGTACTATCATGAAGGTACACCCTATGTCTTTAATTTTTTTCAAACTGTGGGGCTTGTCATATATTTAGTACATTCTATTGTAAGTTGTTTGGAGATGTTTCATGAAGAATTTGAGTATTTTTGAAGCTATTTTGCATATGTACTCTCTATACTCTCATGAGGATACACCCCATTTTTCTGAAAGTTTCAACTATGGGGCTTGTCATATGTTTACCATAGTTTATTGTAAGATGTTTGGAGATATTTCATGAAAAATTTGCTAATTTTTAGAGTTATTTTATATGTGTACTCTCTGTACTCTCATGAGGGTACACCATATTTTTTTAAAAATTTTAACTGTGGGGCTTGTCATATGTTTAGTATATTCTATTGTAAGATATTTAGAGATGTTTCATGAAGAATTTGATAATTTTTGGAGCTATTTTGCATGTGTACTCTTTCTACTCTCATGAGGGTACACTCTATTTTTTCAAAATTTTTAGCTATGGGGCTTGTCATATGTTTAGTAGATCCTATTGTAAGATGTTTGTAGATATTTCATAAAGAATTTAGATATTTTTAGAGCTATTTTGCATGTATACTCTTTGTACTCTTATGAGAGTACACCCAATTTTCTCAAAATTTTTAGCTGTGGGGCTTGTCATATGTTTAGTAGATCCTATTATAAGATGTTTAGAGATGTTTCATGAAAAATTTGCTGAGTTTTTGAAACTATTTTGCATGTGTATTCTTTGTACTCTCATGAGAGTACACTATATTTTTTCAATTTTTTCAACTATGGGGTTTGTCATATATTTAGTGCATCTTATTATAAGCTGTTTGAAGATGTTTCATGAAGAATTTGGGTATTTTTAGAGCTATTTTGCATGTGTACTTTCTATACTCTCATGAGGGTACACCCTATTTGTTTTTAATTTTTTCAACTATGGGGCTTGTCATATATTTACTATATCCTATTGTAAGATATTTGGAGATATTTTATGAAGAATTTGCTAGTTTTTAGAGCTATTTTACATGTGTACTATCTGGGCCTCCATTGTGTAGATAATGTTCTCATTAATTCACTTTTCATTTTGAAGTTTAAAATATTTGGAAAAATGATAACTTCCAGATGCAGGCCAATCAGCATTAGAGCAGTGTTTGATAGTATTTCAGACCACTTTGCTGATGAAGTACTTGTCATTTTAAGAAGGCTACATGTGCATCAATTCAATGCATGAAATTCAACAAGATTCGGCTACCATCACTTCAATTATGTCATGCTAGAATATAGAAAAGCAGACATTCTATTTTGGTGGTCAATGCATTCCTTTCACCCACGATGAAGTTGCATTAATTGTAGGATGTCAAATAGAAGGGAGAAGATCATATGGCAGAAATCCTCACTTTCCAAGTCCAACTTAGTTTATTTTAAGAATAAAATTGAGAAGTTGGATCGCTCGTTGACTGCAGCACAATTTGTGCAGTTGTACATATAATTTTTTACTTTTAAATTTTTTATATATCATAATTATAGAGTGGCGTCATAATTGATAGCCTACACCGACGACATAGAGAGATTTATTGATTATAATTGGCTAGAAGCTATCTGGAGCTTCCTGGTTTCATAGTTTGATGGTATTACATCCAAAATTTTGACACAAAAGGCACCCGGGTACATGAGTGGCTTTGCCACTCTTCTAATGGTACATTTTGCTTCTTCAAATTTATATTATTTTATGCATTAAAGCTAAGTTATGTAAAATTTTATTACAGATCTGGGTGGCAGAGCACATAGGAATCATAAGGCCACTCATTCCTTCTGCAAAGTCAAGTATGTTACGATGGCCAAAAATAAAGTTTAGATGATTCCTTTGGTTTTTAAGGACACCAAGTGATGAAATAAATTGACTTCATTTACCTCAAAATATATTTATTCATATTAAAAATAATCATATTTTTTTATTGGTGTAACACATGTCTGCCTTAGATTTGCGTGGGTCACCCATACACATAATCAAAATAAACACCACAAAGCACTACTACAGAGTGTGTATAATTGTGTAGGAATCATCTGACACTGTCAAGTGAGCTATCCTTCTTGAGATGACTCTCTGTACCCTATTTTCATAGGTGGATTCAAAGTGATAGTTTGAATCAGACTCACTTATTTTATACTTTGCTTTTCTTGAAAGCTTATAAGTTCCCTTAGGTTTGATAGGGATATCTTCTTCTTCTTGTGTGTTACTTCCCAAATGAGGAACTAGTCTTCTTAATTTAGATGTAAAATCAAGTGCTTTAGGGAGAGTCGGTATTGCTTTCTTTCTTCCTTTTTGCCTTCATTCTTTCTCCTTCTGAAGTTATTTTTTAGTTCCTGAAGTGGATGCCATTGCCTTAAGAGGCTCAGTTATTTAGGCTCTTTAGGGATGAAATATTTTGCATCTTCATAAATTTTTGCTTCATGGAAGGAGAATGATTGTAGGTTGCCAGAAATTCTGAACTCTTCTCCATCTCTTAGGTACTTCATACACTGATGCATAGTTGATGGGACCATACCATACTTATGCAACCATGGCCGACTCAAAAGAGCTCTGAATGATGTATCAGCATCGATCACATGAAACTTGGCTTCTGTATACAAATTTTGAAATCTGAGTGGGAGGATAAAAGAACCTAGACTTTTCTTTCCTTTCTCATTGAAATCATGAACCATCAACTTATCCCTTCCAAGATGTTGGATATCAAGTGATAATCCCCTTAGTGCTTTCAAACTCATAAGATTGATAGAAAAACCTAGATTAATCAGTATTCGATTGTTCAAGATATCATCACTCTTTACGGTAACATATAGAGGGCAGTTGTGATCTGCTGTTCCCAACATAAGATCTTCTTCAAAAAATGTGATTACTGGGAGATCTTGAGTTTACAATAATTCAGTCATACATTTTGTGAAAAAATAAGCTTCATATCTCTCCAGGTCTTTAAGATCTTGTATTAAAGTTTCTCAGAGATCTCTTAACATTAAGAGAGCCTCATACACACTTAATTGTGCAGGATATTTCTCAGATGTGATAGTATATTATAATTTATTTTTTTACTTGATTTAAGTTTCTTTTTAGGATCTTTGGGAATGATATCTTTGTTGATTTCAATTTGTTTACTTTTGTCTTTATTTAAATTTCCCTTCTTTGATGGCGGTGGCAATACTTGACCACCACTCCTTAACTGAACTTGAATCACATTGTCTTGTTCAGACTCATTTGAAGAAGTAGTTTCTTCCAATTCACCTTTCATTCTAGAGGATTGGCCCAAAGAGCTAGAGTCACTTCTCAACTTCATACATTTCATACGTGATGTTGTTTTTCTATCAGGAAAACATAAGTCCTCATCTGAACTATTATCTTTTTGTTGGGTCATTAGACAAAATTCAGATGTTAACTCCTCGAGCTCTTTTTTCTTTTCTGCAAAAAATTCTGATGGGTTGGTCGAGTCTATTTGAGTGTCACAGTCATTTTGGAGTGACTTATGTTGAAAAATATCTGATATCACATAAATGATTCGACATGTCTCTATTGGGTAAAATTCACTATCATCTTCTTTATCCAACTCAACAATATGGATTTTAGACATAAAGTCACAAGCTTGCTTGTTGTCTTGTATACTCCTCTAAATTGTTAATAACCTTTTGAGTTGTAGTCCTCTTCTTTTTCTTCTTTATTTTATTTGGTTTGATTGACTTCTTTGAGAGATCTCATGGAATTTGTGCCAGTTGCTTTTCTCTTTGGGATGAATTAGCAGTATTGGGAGTCTTTGAGTCAATGACGTGGAGGTTGACGCATACAATCTTGACACTACTTTAAGATCAATCACTGGTTCAAGAGGTGATTTTTGCCTAACATCAGGAACTCATTCAAGTTGCTTCAACATATTTATTATCTTTTTAGAGATTGTAGTCTCCTATTCTTCAATCTGAATTGATTTTTCTTTCTTTTTGTCTTTAATGGATGATATAGAAGAGGACATAATCATCTTTGTAGACTCTCTTTTCAGGTTGACTAGAACACTATTAGATAATATAAATTCACCTCATTGATACTTCTTTTCTAGCCAATCTTTGAAGACATAACAATCCTCAATAGAATGATTGATCACCCGATGATATGGATAATACTTTGGATTATTAACTTGACCAGCTTCTTCAGGCCTTTTACTTTTTGGTAATTGTAGACCAGCTTTGACTACTTATCGAAATAGTTTGACCACACTATCCCTTCTAAAAAAATATTCTTTATTCATCTTTTTTTAAGAGATGGCTGCATTCGCTCATCATCTCTTGTTACTTATTTTGGACACTCTCCACCACCTAGAAAAGTCGTGGCTTATCATTGCCTCTAACACCATTTTTGGTGTGGATTAGGATGAACAAACTTCTTTCTTTTATCAACACTATACATAGTTTTCCTTTATCTATATAGATCACTCATTTTCACCACTTGAGTTATATGAAGTAGCATGAGTTTCATTTTTTCTTGAGCCTGAAGGCTTACTTTTCTTTAATTTATCTATGTAGATTTCAGACTTAGAGCGATTCAACTTTTTAAATTTGTCCATGCTATCAAGCAAGTCCTGGAATGTTGTGATTAAGGTCATATATAAAAATAGTGTCATTTTATCATCCATATTGCTCATTAACAATTAGATCGCATGCTCTTCCTCCAACTGTTGTTCATATTTCATGCTTAGGCTTCGCCAATGTCACACCTCTCTCATTCTTCAAAGGAATTTTATCATGAGGCTTTAGCCTCCATATCTACTTACCCTTTTGTCATGACCTTTTGACAAGATTCTGACGGTCCAAGTGTTCAGCGTGCTCACCAGAGCATGCTTGGCTTGTTGACTAGTTACCGTAAGAGATGGAAACTTCCTTAGTGTGAAACCTCGGTATTTTCAATCATCCGCCCCTAAAATTTTCTTTTCATTAAGCCTCTTTCCTTGGCTACATTAAAACATTGTGTATTAGCACAATGTTATATCTTCTCTCTGTGGTCATGGCTCAATGTTGTTGAGCCCAAAAAGATTATTTCACCTTGCCAGTAGAGCTATTCTTTTTTACCCATTTTAAATTGTCAAAGTTATTATGGGTAGAAATACTCGCTTCTGGTGATAATATTGCTTGTTCACTGGGTCGTTCAAGTAGGATCTATTGAGCCCTCAACTCAGTATTTCTTCTTCTTTTTTGATTTATAGTTAATTTGCTTCCTGATGAGGAAGGCTCACAATCATGTCTCCCATATACGAAAGTTTTAGTTGGCAAAATAGTTGTGCCTCTAGGCATCAAAGATACAGTTTGCCCAATGATGGTCCTCTTCATCACGGGGGCTTCAGGCTGACCTAGTCTTTCAAACACCGAAGATTTATTGCAGTAGACCTCCTTAACATAAGATGGTTGTTGCATGGATTGGTGAGCATGATGTGTAGGAGCTTCAATAAACTGAGGCCTTCCAGCATGGCCTCGGATAGGTGCTCCATGGATAGGTACTTTAGAAATTGTAGCTACAATGGCTGGGAAATCTACGCTACCAAATTGAATGGTAGCTCCAACATCCTGTGTTGATGATGGCGTTAGCTAAATGGATGTTTGCACCATGCCCAAGCTGAACAATGAAAGGAGTGTTTTGTAGATCCATTCTACATAAATTAAAGATGGGGATTACTAATAAACAATTATCATTTTATCCCACACTTTTAATATGCAGAGGTACTACATAATAGGATAATGATGTAATAAAAGAATACATTATATAATTATCATTCAACATAGAGCATTATACATTAATAATTTGAGTTTATTACTCATTTAAATCATAAATTTTTTTATTCAATTTGAATTTTCAAATATTTTATTATCTACTATGATATATAACTAGCCAAAGATGGATAAAGAAACTCCCCAAGTCGAAATCGTGCTCTAAAATTCACGTTCGACCTCTCGATGAAATGAGAGTATAGATTTAGTATCGAATGAAATTTTTAGAAGGCAGATGATTGGTAGTTGTGGATAAATAAGACACTACCCAAATATTTCGCCCTCATTTGGTGAGGACTTTAGATCTGATTCCAGGTTTTCTATTAGCGCAAGCACCTATAGTTAATTACATCTCTCCAATCAGTGAGAGAGAACTTTTGATTAAGGCTAGTCATAGGTCGCTAATTGCTTAGCATATAGTAGCAAAAATTTGGGATTGAAATTTAATGAAATTCACCCTTTTCTTTATGCTTGGAGCATATGGTTGGGGGATTCATGACACGCCCAATTAAGATCCCATGGTTTCGTCATCCCGAGCTATCATGATCTCTGGTCCACTTAGTCAAAGGAGGTGATCGACCCAACCTGACTGAAGGATCCTTGTTAGTATCCATGGGTTGCATCGTTCAAGGGTACCTTGTAGACTATTATTGATATTTGTCAAAGGGAACAATCTTAAGTCCACTCTATCTAACAACGGGCTTTATGCCCTATTAGGTATACCTTATGATCTACAACTCAAAGGGGTAGAAAACCATTGGAGAACATACGTGCTATAGCCACGTAATATAGTGGAATACTAGCAAACTCGATGAGAGGGTTACTCGTAACTTCATATGTGGAATCTTGGCTAAATCACGCGGATAGAGGACACGGACCACATCCTTATTGGTGTAAAACATTTTGAGTGCAGATATAGCAATATACATAATATGAAATTGACTCCTTTGCGAGCTTGGGTTAACATTAAATTTATTACTCTCGATAAATAATTGCGGAAGTGGATGGATGAATTTATTATTATTATCTTTTATAATGAATTTTCATTTAATTAATTTTCTTATTTTAAAATTTTCTTGAATATTTGATAATTAATAGAAATTTCACTTAACTTTGAAGATTTTAGAAAATTTTGATAATGGTGAACCCCTCCGGTTGATATTCTCGAGCAACCATCATCATCGGGGTAGACCTTGTCAACTCTGCTCTTTTGTTTGCAAAGGATCGGGTCTACAACTTTGAAATCTCATTATATCACATTAGATCTTGGCAACTCTACCCTTATAGGAGGAGGATTAGATCTATGGATTGAAACCTGTAATTATATTTTAAGATTTTTGATATTAAATATTTGAATTTCTAAACATAAAATAGTCATATTAAAACTATTGAAGGCTTTATAAAAGTAGTAAGAGTATGCTTAATGTGATCAATTTGAAAGTATCATTTCATATTGGTTTTTTTGTGCAACCTTGTTGAGCTTAATTATTTAATTTTCTATTGAAATAATCAGTTTTATCAACTCTAGTCCCTATGGGGAGAAGGATTTAACTGCTCAGATATGACTTAAAACTTCCATCATACGAATGTGTTGATTCACTAAAATCATATATAAGCGTATATTTAGAATATTGAATTTTAAAAATATGCTTAGGCTTTTAAAATGATTGTTTCCCCTTCAAAATAATTGCATAATTTTTTCGTAAGATATTTAAGTCAATTTAGTTTTAATCCTGCAGAATCTTGACACTTAAATATTCAACACCATGTCGGGGCCCATGCGGGTGTTTGATAATTCATATAATTTTATTTTTAAATTATGAGATTAATTTTATACTTTTATTTAATCTCAACTTAGCCAACGCAGCCTTTTTAGACATTAAAATTTTCACTTTAAATTCCTATGTCCGAACACATGCAGGTTTTTTAGCTTAGATAATTTCATCTAATTAATGAAATTATTGATTTTGAAAATCATAATTAGAATGAGAATTTTCTAATTTTTGGATTGAAGAAAGCTCATTCATGTAGAATTTATTTTGTACCTCATACTCAAAAAAATTGCATATTATTGTGAATTTGGGTAGAATTAAATTTCTATTTGCAATTCAAATATTGCATCTTTGTTTATATTTAATTTGATAGCAAATTAAATAAAAGTAAAATGATTACTAAGCTTATGCATATTGATAGGATTTTACATCTTTGCTAATCATCATATTCAACTTTCATTCTCATCCAAAATCATTTTTTAAAGGTGAGAGGTTCTTTTCTGACTTAAATATTGCTTGTTGGCAAGCTACTTCAATATATATATATATATTTGATATTTTTGCTATCAAGAAATTATTTTTGTGCACATGATTACTCCTTTGGAGGATAATATTGGATTTGCTGAACTTGGAATCATAATGATGTGAAGCACCTTTTCACATCATAGAAGCAAAGATATATAGTTCAAGTGTATGTTTTATGTTCTAAACAAAAAATAATCAATCCAATATATATTTTAAAAGTATTGCAATAATTCTAGTTTATTCAACTAAACCACCATTTGATTTTGATTTAAGATATTATGGTGTATCAGAACATGATAGCATTAAATAGAATCTGAGCCACTCAAGCATTAATTAAGGCTTATTTTGTTTTGAGGAGTTTGAAAGAAATATAACTCACTTTACCATGGAATTTACATTTGTTGTTTTGCTTTAATTTAATCCATAGAAAATTACATTTGCAGGGAAAAATATTATCACATACAATTTCCATTTGTGACAATTATCCGTCCAACTTTAGTGAGAAAGATAAAAATGAAATTGTGTTGGATCATCGCTGTTATTCACATAATCCCTCCTAACAAAGATCAAATATGTGGAATAAAGTGGTTGTAACATATTTTACACATGTCGTACCACTTAAGATTCCATAAATTGAATATGAACATTGCTAAAAGAGCTCACTTTCCTCTTATAAATTGAAGGAATTTGGGAGACCATTTCCCTCACATTTCATTTGAGTCTTAAAGTCATAAGTGATCCTTTGAGCATTGGGTAGGAAGGGGAGAAATTAATATTGCTTGTGAGCTTTCAAATTGTTTCAAATCCCTATAAGTCTTTTATTTGTTTGTTCAATGAAATTTTACCATTTAACATTTCTAAATTTAAATTTTTGCATGATTGATTTTTTTAGACAAATCCCTTTTCTTAGTCCAAAATTCAATTACAAATTTTTCATATAGAGGGTTGTATCTTGATTTTACTACCTGTCGATGGCGTGGCCGGTTTGTTTGAAAACCTCAACCATTTTCAGTTATGCACGATGAAGCGTAATGAGCTTCAAATCTGCATAAAAAATGCATACATATACATATAATTTCCACACACTTCTCCACATTTACAATCAGCAACAATGATAAACCTGCATGAGAATGCAATTGATTTGCAACTTAAGAGCAATAATGTTTAAATCCAATCTTTCTTTTATCCAAAAGAGGTAGAATAGGAAAGCCAATTAGAGGTTCAGTTTGGATGAAATGTCGGAAGCAAGATCGGGTTAGGGAATAGGAGGTTTAGGAGGAATAATTGCTGTTTTGACAACCAAGCGAAGGAGTAAGGAGGACTGTTGAGCTTTAACAATGAGTAAAAAAAAATTCAGTGAAGTAGATCGGATGGACTGAGAGACGGGAAGGAGAAAGACAATCCCGTGCGGTTGCTGGAGTGTGCTTGCTGGGGTGGTAAACCGAGATGACAGGGGCAGAGAATGGTCGGAGGAGGATCGAATTCGAGAAGGAAATCTAGCCACTGATGACGGAGTTGCCTCTCGGCTGTAGCAGAGGGAATGGTCGGAGGAGGGATCGTGCGATTGTGTGTTCGACTGGAGGAGGAATCGAGAAGGGTAGCCGAGAGGAATCTGCGTGATGGCGAGTTGACGAGAGGAAACCGGGAAAGGAAGACGGTTTTACGGTTTGAGGGGACGAGGGAAACTGACCAGCTGATGCTTGCGGATCGAGGCTCGAAGGAGGCGGAGAACGAAGGAGTCGAACGAAGGCTTTTGTCTTTTTGAGGACGAACCGAGAGGGGGCGAGTGAATGCGGCTACAAGGAATACTGGACGAACGAGAAGAAGCGAGAGCGTTTTCTTTCGGATGGGGGCGAATGTAGGTTTCGTTTCTTGTGTCCATGAGGAATCAGAGTCTATGGAAAAACCGAGAGTGACGGATGAGGAAATTAAATTAGAGTTGTTAAAAAAACTTTTGTCATTTTGTAAAAACTAAGGAAGGAGTGAGGGAAATTGATTTTTTTTGGGTTTATTTTAAAATTAAATTTACACAGATTTTGGATTTTATTGAAATTTAATTTAATTAATTTACATAATAAAATTTTCACAGATTTTATATATAGTTAAATTATCTTGATTAACTCATTTCCATTTCATTTTCATTTTTTATTTTATTTTATTTTTTACAAACTAATATATATATATATATATATATATATATATATATATATATATATATATAAATATAATATTATTCAAAATAAAGAAAGTATTTTAAATTTTAGTTGTCTAATTTATGTACATATATATAAAAAAGGAATATAAATGGAAGGTATTAAATATGTAGCATTCTTTAAAATGATAACTTGATTTTAATGGAAATAATAACATATTTTAATAGTAAAATTAAAATATGCTGCACTTATTTCTATTTATAAAATATATACAAATAAGTATATTTATGTTAAACATATATATATATATATATATATATATATATATATATATATATATATATATATATATATATATATATTTTCTTTTTTTCTCTTTTTTTTTTTTATAAATATCATGTTAGACATTTTGAATTATCATTGTGGAGTTTTGCACGTAGGTAACTTTGACATTTTGCATTTATTATCTGATTATCTTCCATCAAATTAATCAAGACAATTTCTTAGACGATTTAGCAAGTATTATTTAAATTAAATTTAAACTTTTTTTTTTGAAGCATTTCGAACTAAACTTGTATGATTTTATGTCCTTTACTCGTTGATTTTATGGTGCTTGGTTGACCCATCTTATGGAGCTAGATTGGAGGTAATGTACTGTAGCATGCTGTATAAATAAAAGCCTAGTCAGCTTGTCTGCCTGTGAGTGTGTTATGTTTTGTGGAGCTACATTTAGCTGCAGGCCATTTCTATATACTTCAATAATTAAGAATCTTGTACAAATTTGTGGAGCTCATATTGTTTTCCTTATGAAATTGTTATTATTTACATGACATCTCTTGTTGTTGATGAAGATATCTTCTGGACACCATTGATGTTGCCGGCGGACAGCAGCAAAGATCATCAGGATGCGATTGCTAGATGAACTGCTAAAATTCAACCCTTCTGTTTCTTCACTCTCTGTAATTGTCTTCCAAATTGTTTAGAAGAAGATTAATTGTTACTGCAATATGTATTTTACGTCTGTCTCCTTATTAGGTGTGATTGCTTCTATTTTGTTTGCACTTCGTTTATTGTGTCTCGTTGTATTTGTAGATATTGCACAAGAAATTGATTACTTAAAATCTTAAATTAACTGGATTTAGAAACGCATAGTTGGTTTTTGGTGGGTACTATAGTTTCTATAATTTCAAATTTTATTATTCTTGATATATTAAAAAATTATCAGCAATCAAATTAAATAAATAAATTACTTCTCTCTTTCTTCCTAGATTGAGTGATGCTTCTTTTGAATTTTTTTTTTCTTTCAATTCTAAAGATGTAATTATTTTCATTTTGATGAAAGGATAATTTTATACTTAATACCAAATGTCTCCTCTTTCAGGAAGATCATCCATATTGAACTCTTGCACTCAAAGTTTTTTTATTACTTTAATAAGATTTGATGGAATGTCAACTATCTTTTCATAAATGGATATATTGCCTCTTAGATTCAATATCAAAGCAAAAATATGTTGCTAGATGGTTAATTATCAAAAGAAGCATTAATTTAACTTAAAAGTTAATTTGCTCATTACATATTGCACTCTGTGAATCAAAATTGGTCACCACTTTAATTAAGAGTAGATTAAATGTCCATGAAATTTTAGGAAGAGATGAAATAGTAGATAAGACACTACCCATTTCATCCTCATTTTGTGAGGACTTTAGATCTGTTCTAGGTTTTCTATAGATGAACATAGTTAATTATCCCTCACAATCTTGAGAATTTTCAATTAAAAGTCGGTAAATCGCTAAATGCATAGCGTGTAGACATGTGTATAATTATGAATTTATGAAATTCATCATATTAACTTGGATGGTTGGAGCGATGATGCATCCAATCAAGATCACATGGTTGTCATCCTATCATGGTCAGTCTACTTAGTCGAGGAGGAGGTGTCATACGAGAGAAGGATCCTTGTCCCATGGGTTCGTCTTGAGACCTTGTAGACTTGGTGTTTGTCAGAGACAAACTTAAGTCCCCTTAGCTAACATATAATTTTTTGCCATATCGTGCACCATATAGTTCACAACTCAAGGTATGAGCCTTTGAAGAGCATTAATCTGTTGGCATAATATAATGGTGTCATTTGGTGGCACCAATCGAGGACTCATTAAATGCATCATATGTGGAATTTTACTAGCCAAATCACATGGTCAGAGGACACGAGCCTCATCCTTATTGACATGAGATTGATTGAGAGTGAATATAGAAATGCACTTGACTTGACATTGACTCCTTTATGAACTAGAGTTTTATTAATTTGTCACCTTTAACAAATAATTACGGAATGTGAATTGGATTTTAGCTTTAAGTTTTTTAGATTGATGATTTTCATTTAGTCATGTTGAGCTTAATAATTCATCAGATTTTTTTATTTGAATTGATACTTAATTTAAGTTAATTTGATGTAAAATTACAATCACATTTTGATGAAAGTATCCTCTCTGGTTGAAATCTCCATTCAACATAACCATCACAGGGTATGAATGATTTAAGCATTCACATTGTAATTTGACAATTTCATTTTCAAGATAAAATCCCTCCGATTGAAATCGACAATCAGCATAATCATCACTAGGGTAGATCTTGTCAACTCTGTTCTTTCATTAGTAGATGATCGAGTCTACAACTTGCATTTAGAAATTTGAATTTGAGATACAATGATTTTAAAATCTTAACAACAGTAATTCCCTTCGGTTGAAATTTATGCTCACGACCATCATGGGAAGACCATCAACTCTACTTGTTTTTGATAGATTCATGACTAAAATTTGCAATCTTATTTTTCATACCAAATTAGAGAATTTAAGATTTTAAATAATAATTTCTTCTATTAAGACCTTTGATGGTCATATGTAAATATAAAAATCAAATCATCCTTTAGTAATTGAACATTTGATTTACAACCGATCTTATCAACTCTAATCCTATAAATCATCTTTGATTGGTTAAGTGAGACTTATGACTTCACCATATAGATAAAGTGGCCCATGGAACCCCTCCAATTGAAATCTATATTTAGTGTAATCATCATTGGGTAGACCCTACCGACTCTACTCATTTGTTAACAAAGGATCGGGTCTATAACTTGTATTCATGAATTTGGATTTGAGGTGATTTAACATAAATACTTTGAAAACTTAGATAATAAGAATTCCCTCTGGTTAGATTTATAATCAACACAACCATCACTAGGGAGAGTTTGATCATAAAATTTCTCTATTTAGACCTTTGATGCTCATATGTAAATGTATAAATCAAATTTTTTTTTTTTGGTGATTGAGCATTTGATTTAGAATCAATCCTATCAACTCTATTTTGCAAGGAGGATTAGATTGATTAAGTGAGACTTATGACTTCACCATATAGACAAAGCGGCGCAATTGAGTCCAATTTCAATTTCATTGAATTTTGTGCAATCTATAAAATTTGTATGCTTCACAAGGCAATTAAGGTTATGCCTAAGACACTCCTCATGAAATATTTAAGTCAATTGAGAGTACTTGCATAATTCTTAAAGCATTTGAATTTATATCATGTTATTATATACACAAATCTTGAAGCAGTAAGTAGAAGTTTGACTGCCTTGTAATGCATATAAATTTTTATTTCATTTGAGCATAATTGACTACTCGTGCACATTTTAGCTTAATCTACATGAAGCTTACATTGAGATGCGTGCAAAATTCATTTCCATAAGCTGCTTACATGCATTTTTCAGGAATTTTACATGTAAGACTCATCTCCTTATAATATTTACATGCATCTTGGTGTGATAGACTTGTACGTATAGTTGCTTTGGAATATCTGCAAGTATCTTAAAATCAGCTTGATATGGATGTCTATTTAATATATTGAGCTTTAGGTTTGATAACCTCACTTCATGGTCATTTAAGGTTCTCTTAATCATCTCAATATAGATTGTTAAATAATCAGATATTCAACAAAAAAGTTGCATTAATGTTCGTTAGCAAGCTATCAGGTTTAGTAGAAGAGTTATTGAGTTCAATTCAACTTTGCTTCAAGTCCAATTGAAGTCTCATTTGTGTATAGATTCAAGAGATCTCATTGTCATCGCAAATTTCATTTAAATTTTATTCTAATATGTTTTTTGCAAGTTTATTTTTTGTTTTAGAATTTTGTATTTTAATTTAATATCAATTTTGACTTCAAGTGTCTTTTATTATCCATTGTTAATCCAAATTATGACAAAATTTTGACAACACCTCCATAATTGGGGAGATTTTTATCAAAGCGAGGCCTGCCCACCCATCTAAAAAGATGCGCATGAGTGGTGTTTTGCAATACCATGGCCGTATAAGCTCCATCCTACCTGTCTAAAGAGACGTGCATCGGCTATTCAAATACCTGCACAACATGAAACACATACACATCATGTTATACCTTTCCAAAGAGTAACACAAGATAATGAAATATGACAAAATTTTCTTTTCTTGAACAGATTTAAATAAAATTTATTTTATTTTCTAGATTTGTGGAAGTGGTTGGGTAGAGGAAGAATTATGGAGAAGAGTCAACTCTTGGGCTTGCAAGTGCGAAATAGAGGAGATGGGAGATAGATGAATCAGTTCTTTGCCCAGCTAGGAGGTTCACTCTACAAGTACAAAAGGAATCCAAACCATAACTTTGTGGGATCTACTGATTTCTTATGTGATTGGCGAGAAAACTAGCTCTCGCAGATGAAGTGTTGGGGAGAAAGAAGTGAGATAAAGGGAGAGCCTCGTTAGCTTTGGTGGTTCATGCACAAGATGTCATAGAGGATCAGCAGGTATTTGCGATAGTGTGGGGGCTCATCAACAGAGAGATAGAGAGTCGTTCACTCTGTGGGCTGGAACTACTGGAGTGGAAAGGAGACAAGGAGGGAAGGTGTTGCAACCAACGCTCGGCTTTCTGTGCTGATGGCAAGGAGGAAACGAACATGGGGTTTGAATGGAGTGTTATGGAGTAGAGAGGAGGATTGGTTTTTTGTTGGTGGAGGGAAGGTCGGAATGGATCGACTAAGCTTGTGCTCACGTGTGGAGTCTTGGGAGAGAGAACGGATGGGTAGGGTTGGTCATTCGGCTGTTGAACATACGTCGTTGGGAGGAAGGAACAAATGGGTAGTCGCTCGATTTTGGAAGCTCCAACCGAGCTCTGTCATGTGCGTGGTATAGTATTAGGCTAGAGTCCCCAGGGTTAGAAATTAAGATGTAAATATAGGCTTTTTTATTTGAGTGTTTAATTGACCCTAATATGAACTTTTATGGGAACATTATTATATGGCCAATATATATTGATTCTAGGTTATTTCATTATTACGGACGCAACAGTGAAGTCATTTCACGATCGGAGAGCGTTTAGTTCAAGTCAGCGTCGAATAAGATCAATTTCAGTTCAAAATTGCGTGTCGTCACTTATAACAGCTCGATATTTATGTAGACTCATCCGCATTGATTGCAAATAGTCTCATTTGATAGGTTTTGATGTTTTAACATTTTGACACTAATGACATGATCAATTTGGTGAATGGAGGTCATTTAGGCATCCTCGCAGCTTCCCAATCTCGACATGCGCATAGGCACATCGATGGATTTTCTTCTTGATCGATTGACCATTAAATTGTGCAATTTGTTTATTCTAATCAATTTCAACATTCTGAACGTGATGAAAAAGTTTATTCATCGATCAAAAGTTATTTCAATTGATTTTGGTGATTCCTAGTGCATTTTAGCTCCGATTTGTATATATTCATCTTCGATATTCACCGACTCGTTCAAATTGAGTAGATAGTCTCATTTGATATATTTTGATGTTTCAAAGCTAACGACACCATCAATTTCATGAACAAAGGTCATTTGTGCATCATCGCTGCCTCTCAATTTTGATAAATATATAGGCGCGTCAATGGCTTGATCTCTTGATCGGTTGATCATTAGATTATAAAATATGTATATTTCAGTCAATTTTGACATTCTGAATGTGACAAAAAAGCTTGTTCATTGATTGGAGATCATTTCAACTATTTTTTGGTGATGTCGCATTTATTTTCGATTTAATTTGTTGTACCTGAGTCCATTCAATTCAGCTCGTGAGCTCGACTTGACTATGGCGCTTGCATGGAGGTCAACACACCCTTGATATATAAGCAATGAAAACAACAACTTCCAATCGAGGCATTTATGGAATGCATCACTGAAGGCACTTCTCGCATAGTTTCTTTAAGAATCTCTCTCAAGTTTTACTCAAAATCTCTCTTAGGTATCTCTCAAAATCTCTTAAAGTTTCAATTGAAATACCTTCAGATTCATCTCAAAATCTCTTTTAGATTTCTCTTCAATTTGTTTTATAAGTATAATGGATCCTTTTAAATTTTGATTCTCTTTTACACTCTCAAACTCTTGCACCAAATGTCTTAGGATTCTAGCTTTTTTATTGATGGGATAAGTTCATAAGGCCATAGCTAAAGCAAGGTTGGCTCATTATGAAGATAAAGCATAAGTTGGGTGTGGTTTTGAAATATAATACCACTCATCTTGACTTAGTACTAACAAATAAGGCTCAATATCTAAACTATTTAGCATATTATTGAAGTGACATGAGATAGCGAAAGAAGTCAAAGGCCATCAACTTCTATTGCTAATGATCCATAATAATCTAGCTTGTCCTATTGATGTCCATAATATACTTTACTATTTAAATGCCTTTATAATGGGTGTATCTCAACCTTATATGTGGCACATCATTAGCACTAGCTTGATGGACTTTACATGTACTTGGGAAATCTTTCTTAGTTTAGTGGAGTTCATTATATACTTGAGGAAGCACTTATTGATCTTGTGAGATTTTCATCATGGTCTAAATATTTTCTCAAAAGGTACAAAAATTCAAGGAGACTAATTGCACATTCATTATAACATTCAATATATAACCAATTTTAACCACCTCCTAGACCAAGGGTTGTCACATTGATGAACATAAAGAATCACCTCTATGTTTATAAAGCTCATTTGAATGTTATAGGTGGTTCTTCTAGAATATCTTCTAATACTTGAGCCTATAAGAATCTTACCTCTTAAAGTTTTTTTCCTCTTAATTATTTTATTTTCTACATCAAATCAATCATTTTAACACCTATGGAAAGTCTACCCTTGCCTCACCATACTGGCAAGGTTTATGATCAAACCACTATAAATCTCATGTTCTTACTCTTTGCTACCTCAGGCTGTTCTTCTTACATTGAGTTTCATTTTTTTACTTGATTTTAATAAAGTATTATAGTCATACTAGATTTTCTCTCACTCTCTTTCAAACATTGCCATAAGTAATTTTAATTTTTCCATTAACATTTAGTGTAATATATAGAAATAAACAATACATCATATCAAAATAATAATAATAAAAGCAAAGAAAAGGAAAGAAATCCAAAAACTCTCATGATTTACTCAGCACAATACTCGAGCTTAGAGAAGGCTTTGGGTTTAATGGCTTCATCACACAAAGCTAACATTTTTTTGTTTTATTTATCATCCATGCACGCAAAGCTAACTTGATGCTCACTTTAAAATAATATAAGACTAGATTGCTAGTCTTATAGAACTTGTGGGATTGACTTTTCATTATTAATTTTCACCTATCTTTCTACATCTCACACCTCATTTACTTCTTCTAACTAGAAGAAAGAGAATTATCATCAATAATACACTTGCATATGCACCATTCTCTGCTCTTTGCCCTTAAGGTTGTCTCATCTTCCATAGCGCCCCATTTTTCCTTCACTTCTGAAATCTTAGAGGAATGCTTGCTTGAAAAGTTTAAATCCCTTTATCTTGAATCTTAAAAGGGACCACTAATCTTGATAATGATGAATATACTTACAAGAGTGTGATGTTCTTGTATAAATTTTATGACACTATTACATGTCACATTCTCATCAACACTCTTAAAGGTTTTACGCATATATTGTTCAACTTCTTACATCCCTTTAATATTGATTGTATCGAGGCTTTCTCCTACTCTTTCGCTCACATTTTGTAGCAATGAAGAGATTGGCTAAGAACTCTTATTCTTGGTTCTATATTCAAAAGAATAAAAGGGAATCACTATGCGACTTTCATCATAATTTCAAGAGGGTTAACCATGAAGTCACTTGTTATGACATGAACATGGGGCAACTTTCACTATGGGGGAACCTTTTGAACCATTTTAAAATTTTTCTTTCTAAAAACCTTCTACTGATTATGGAGGGCTTACACCATAAAGCTCAAAATTTATCAATATTGAGGAGCATATGATTCTTGCAAATAACTTAGGTTTAAAGTATAATCTTACTAATGAGAAATGATATAGAATGTTAAAACATACCAAAATAAAGTGAAAGTTAGGAGAAGCTTTGATAAATATGAGCTTGAAATGAAATATTCTTCCAAAAGGTGGGTTTCCTCAAAGTAAAGGTTAGCCGTTAAAAGACCTATGTCAAAATGCCTAAATTTATTAGGTCATAAGCATATGAATTTTATAACTATAAAAACCCTGATTAGGATGTTGATGCTTGCTTATGATTGATCCCTCACACGAATTTATTGAAAGCCAATATCTCGTAGGTTAGATAGATAAATTCATTTTGGTATATTTTAGTTTCTTTAATGCTCAAAAATCTCTTGGATTTTCACTAGTGTTGTATTTGATTTTAACATATTAGTTCTTTTAATGATAATTTGACCTAAGCATGTGCATCATGTTCCTATAATTGTTTTCTCATGATTGAAAATTTCTATGCATTAGAAAAAAATAAAGATATTGTTCTAGGATGCTTACACAAATGACAAAATTAGCACTACAATAAAATTGAGGTGCCTAAACATTAAGTTTTAGTCACATATTGGTTAAAATTGTGATTACACTTATATAATATATATATATATATATATATATATATATATATATATATATATATATATATATATATATATATATATATATATAATTTCAACCATAATTTTATAAAATGTGGCTAAATAATTATCTTTATTGACAAATAGTCTAGGTAGAGCGAGAATCAACCATAAGTTTCATGAGAGTCAAATTTATATGTTATGACAAAGGACAAAATAATTTTAGCTTGTAAATGACTAATTTGAATACCTCTTGTAAGAGAAATTAAAAATTTGAGGGGCTCAATGTGCTTGTCAACTGTCAGCTACACTATCAATCGTAATATACTTGATACAAATGTGATTAAATTTACTCACATTATTTAAAGAAGCACAACTAGAATATGTGCATCAAAGTGTACCGACTATTCTAAAAAAATATAGCAACCTGATGAACAAGTTGTGGGCTTTGAAAATTTACCACCGGTCTCTCAATGAAGAGAGTATGATTTAATGTCGGTTAAATTTTCAGATGGCAGATGGAATAATTAAAAAGACACTACCCAAAGATTTCACCCTCATTTTGTGAGGACTTTAGATCTGGTTTTAGGTTTCCTATAGGCACAAGCACCTATAGTTAATTACCCTCCCAATCGAAGAGAACTTTCATTAAGTTAGTGGTTAGATTTGTGCGTGGATAGTAGACATATGGAGCTATGAAATTTAGGTTCATGTAATTCATCATTATTTAACTTAAAATGATGGTTGGGGAATGATGACATGCACGATCAAGATCCCATGGTTTTTCTCGGATCATGGTCCTAGTCTACTTAATCGGAGGAGGTAGGACCAAACTGTGAAGCATCCTTGTCGTACCATGGGTTATCAAGGAACCTTATACTTGGGTGGAGTTTGTCTAAGGGACAAATACAAGTCAACCTTAACTAATAGAGATTTTTGCCCAAATCAAATACATTATAGTTCACACTCAAGAACAATGTTGGGGAACATACAGCTACTCATGAGTAATTTAGTGGTATCATTTTGTGCCAACCACCCTCGAGGCGTTGTAATCGCCATTTATATGGTGCCATTTTTGGGCAAAACTATGAGGACAGAGGACATGGGCCACGTCCTTACGAGCTTAAGATTATTTGAGCATGAAAAAAGTTATGCATTTGATTTGATATTAACTCTTTGTGAGCAAAAGTTTTTTTTTAATTTGTCACCCTCAACAAACGATTATGGATGGGTAGATGGATTTTACTTTAAATTTAAATAATTAATTTCATTTAATTTATATTTTTTAATTTGAATATTTAATTATTTTATAATTGATTTGAATTTGAATATATAAAGATTGATCATTAAATCTTAGTAGTAATAGCCTTTTGATCGCATGACTATTGTTGGCTAATAGATCATGTCAACTCTGCCTCTTTTCTACAAAGGATCGAATCTAAATTCTCAAGATTTATAATTATCTAAATCTTGTCAACTCTAGCTTGAGCATAGAGAATTGGGTTTGAGACTTTTCACTTGAGAGCTTGAACTTGAGAAGCCATGTCAATGAGTTTATTTTTTTTATAAATGTATGACATAATTAGGTTCTCAGATTTTATTAAATTAAATTTTTATAATATCATATTTGGATTTTTTAGGTTTATTAACAACTCGGTCTAAGACAAGGAATCAACCCGCTTCCTCAAACACTACCTTTAAGCATTCAATGTATGTATTTTTTTCTTTCAATTCAAGTGTTCATATGAACTTTTGAATAATTTATATATTTTGATATCAATGATTTTTTAGGAATTTTGGAATACTTGAAATTAGAGTTTATCTTATGATACATGCATATCAAGTTAAATTCATGGATATTTATATGACTTCTAAAAATATCCAAATTAAATTTAATAAATACCTTATGAAGCATGTGAGGTTTATTTTGAAGAAATTAATGCCTTCGCTTAAACAATGTGTTGCAAATCCAAATTGTTATTATTTTAGACTTATATTGCAATTCAAATCATTGCATTCTTGCTTGCATTTAAATTATTAATGAGCTAAATGTAAGCAAGATAGTTATTTATCTCACACTCAAGAAAGAACAATTGAGTTTGTTGTAAACATCTTGCAACTCCTGTTCAACTCTCTTTTATATCAGTTCAAGGTTGTTAAAAGCTTCCTATGATCCAATTGTATGTTTAACTGAATTTTTCTTTATATCATTTAGAGTGAGATATTATAGGAGATGCATCCAAATTTATTAACAACAACAACAACAATAACAAGCCTTTATCCCACTAAGTGGGTCGGCTATATGAATCCTCCATCTCCATTGTGTCCTATTATGTGTCAAATTCTTATTTAAATTCAGTATACTAAAGTCATTTTTTATACATCTTAACCAAGTCTTTTTAGGTCTACCTCTACCTTTCTTAACATAAGGCAAATCTAATGCATCTACTCTCTAAGACCATCGGATGAATGCTTTATGTGGACCATCTAAGGTGACTCTCTCTAATCTTATCGCCACTGAGCTACTCCAACTTTTTCCCATACTCATTTTGGATTTTATCTCTAAGAGTAATGCCACTCATCCACTTGAGCATTTTTCATCTCTTAACATACTTAGTCTTATGCTTCTCTTTTTATTGCCAACATTCTACACCATAAGTCATTGCGGGTCTTACCACCATCTTATAAAATTTTTCCTTAAGTTTAAGTGGAACTTTTCTATCACACAGAGCATTACTCCACTTCAACCATCCAACTTGAATTCTACTAATAACATCTCCATTTATTTCACCATTGTTTTGAACAATAGAGCCTAAATATGTCATCGCTCTCTTATTAATGACTTGTTCACCTAATGTCACAACACTACCACTAAAACTTCTACAACTAAAATTACACTCCATATATTCAGTTTTAGATCTACTTAAACAAAAACCTTTAGACTCTAATGTTGACCTCCATAATTCAAGTTTCTCTTGGACTCCCTCTCTAGTCTTATCAACAAGAAGAATGTCATCAACAAAAAACATACAACAAGGTACATCTTTCTGTAAATGCCTAGTAAGAACATCCATAACCAAAGAAAAAAAGATAAGGGCTTAAAGCTAATCTTTGATGTAATCCAATTAAAATGGGAAAATATTTTGTCAATCCTCCTTGTGTTTGGACACAAGTAATAGCTCAAGTATACATATCCTTAATGACTTGAATATAACCAATATTAACTCCTTTCTGTTCTAGAACTCTCCGAAAGGACATCTCTTGAAACTTTATCATAATCTTTCTCTAAATCAATAAATATCATATGTAAATCCTCCTTACTTTCTCTATACTTCTCCATCAAACCTCTTAACAAATGTATAACATCCATAATAGATCTACTGGCAAAGATGAGAAACTTTTGTATCACATCTATGCTCAATTACTCTCTCCCATAATTTTAATGTATGTCACATTAACTTAATTCCTCTATAATTTGCACACTCTTGTGCATCACCTTTATTCTTAAATATAAGAATCGACAAACTCTTTCTCCACTCATCTGGCATCTTTTAGTCTTAAAATAACATTAAAAGATTTGTAAGCCAAAAAAATTCCTTGATCTCCTAAACATTTCCACACTTCTATTGGAATATCATCAGTCATCTTGCTTTTCCACATTTCATTTTCTTTAAAGCTTCTCTAACTTATTTACTAATATGATAAAATAAAATTCTCTATTTTTATTTAGGGTATTAAGGTTGCTAAAATCAATCATACATTTAGATCCTTCATTGAAAAGTTTATCAAAATATCACATCCACCTATTTTCAATATCTTTTCTAAGAAAAGCATTTTATTATCTTCATCCTTAATACACCTCACTTGAACTAGGTCTTTACTTCTCCTGTATCTTTGGTTGGCTAACTTATACATATATCTTTCACCTTCTTTGGTATCTAATCTATTGTATAAATCACTAAAAGCTAAATTTTTTGCATCATATATTACTTTCTTAGAATCTCTACGGCCACTTTATATCTTTCCCAATTCTCTAAGTTTTTACATCTAAATCAAATTTTATAACAATGCTTCTTATTTTTATCTTTTCTTGCACTGACTCCACCAACTATTTTATTAAAAGAAGCTTTTCCTTTTGATTCTCCAAGCATAATTTTAGCAACTTGCTAAATTTCACTTGTTACTTTTTCTCACATAATATTAGCTTCTTTATGAACATACCAAATTCTAAGCTCTTGTAGCTTGCTCTTAAAAATATTTTTATTTATGTTCTTTAAGTGTCTCCATCTAATCACAGGATAATAATTTGATTTATTTTTCCTCTTTATTTCATCTTAAAATTTAAAACTATGATGTTGGGTACTTAAACTTTCACTTGGAATGACCTTACAATCCTTACAATCTAAACGATCTATTTTTCTCAATAGAAAATAATCAATCTGTGTTTTACTAGATCCATTTTTATATGTAATAATATGTTCATCTCTTTTCTTAAATAAAGTATTAACAACTACAAAATCATAAGCTAAGGCAAAATCTACTATAGTCATACCTTCTTCATTAGTCACTCCAAATCCATAACCATCATAAATACTTTTAAAATCTTCTATCACTCTACCAACATGTCCATTTAAATCTCCTCCAATAAATACTTTTTCTTCAAGAGGTATCTTTTGTATTAATCCCTCTAATTCATTCCAAAATTTTTCTTTTGAGCTTACATCCAAACCTACTTGAGGAGCATAAACACTTATAACATTGATAATCTTAGTATCAACAATAATATTCTATAATTCTATCTCCACATCTATTAATATTTATAACATTATCCTTCAAACTTTTAACTATAATCACACCTACAACATTTCTAGTTTGACTTCTACCTGAATACCAATGTTTAAAACTTAAACTATCAATGTCCTTGGCCTTCTCCCCAACCCAAATTTATTAACGAGTTGTAAATTTATTGTGAGTCTCATTTAAAATTTCTAAACTATTTTTTTATTGTGTAATATGAGTTATAAAACATGATGTATGGGCACATCTAAAAGTCTTGGCTATGCTCATTGACAAGCTTGGCTCTACCATAAATCATTGTTGCATAAGATACAACATAATCCAATAATTCATTAAGGAGCTTTAATTATGCTTGCCAACATGTTACTTAGCTCTGCCATAGGTCTCTTATGAATCTCATTCGATTTCTTCTCTCTTTTTTTTAAACATGACAGCCAACAAATTTTCTATAATTTTAGTTTTACATTGAAATGCAAACTCAGATAGACCTTGAAAGTGTAGCATTCATGACTATTGACAAGTCATCAAGTTATGCTTGTGAGTAAGCAATTGAATCTTTCATAGTCATTTATTTTGAGTTTGAATCAATCTAGCTCTTTTAATATATAATATTATTTAAATCCTCGCAAAGTTTTATTCATGCTCATCCAGACATCATCGCATTTCATATAAGTCTTTGCATATGATATCAAAGTCTTTTGTGAATCCTTTATATGTACTATATAGGTTCTACTTATGCTTAATTTTATTCTTCATTCTCCACTTCGTTCAGCCTATAAGATAGCACATATATTTGTTGGAGGTTTTCACTTGTATCCTTTAGCTAGCATTCAAACTTATTGTAAATCTCATTTGAGTTCTTCTGGGATTTCACCTATTTGTCCAACGAGGGTTGTAGCGGAGTCCAATTATACATTTAATAGTCATGAGTATACTCATTGGCTATCCGATCATGTTCTTATTTGTAGGTGATTTTCCAAGTCCTTTGGGATCCATATTTGTTTTTAATCTTTGTTTAAAGATGATCTTTCAAGTTTATTATACATTATTTTCTTTATAAGCTTCATTTGAATTTTATTATTACTCATATGCAAGCTATTGGGTCCCATGTCAATTCTAATTTCGGCAGCTTCCTAGCATCATCCCCATATAGGGGGCTACTTTGGGAGTCTGGGCCTGCTCATCGCGTTACAAAGAGCGCATATGAGTGGCATAAATCACAGCCTAAGTCTTCATTTTCTATACCACGCTATAAAGAGCATGCATAGGTTACCTGCACAAAAGAAATCATGTAATTTTTCCCATCACGTCGTGAGTGTGCTACAGTTTTCCCCATGCTATAAAGACGTCTGGGTTTTGGTTTATGCCAAATACCTTTAGGATTTGAGTAGGATTTAGTTTACACTATGCCAAACAACAAGAACTATAGTTCTAAATCCTATAGAACTTTGCCTTATCTCACCATATTTTACCCAAAGTTCTAGATTGGATGAATTCCTAATGGGTTGCTCAACTTGAAATCCTCTTGGCCCATTATCTCCTTGGGCTCATACAATAAATGGAAAAGGATGTGGAAGAGAAACTTAGCTAGGTTGAATGGTCCTTTGGATTTGATCGAGATTGATTTAACTTAAATCTAGCCAATGATAATCTCTAAAGCTGATTTAGTATGGAAAAATCTAGGAATGCAATTGATAGGCAGAGTCACAGAATTTAGGCAAATTGAGGCGTGTACAAAGTGGAAGCGAAGGTAGCAACAAATTTGAGATTGAAGGATGGGATTTTGCTAGCTGCCTATGTCAACTGGAGATAGGATGTCATGAGATTTGGAGCTATCACAGTGAGGATGAGATTTTGATTCTCTATGTGGAGTTCGGCTAGGTTGTCGTCCGTAGAGAAAGGAAGCCGGATGGGAGGTAGGGCTTGTGTGCATAAGATTCAAACCAAGGGGGAGGGAGAGAGGATCAATAGTTCCTGTTGAGAGAAGGTCGGTCAAGAGGAAATTAGATCGCTCAGCTAGGCAGTGCGTGCAACTGATCCAGGGACAAGACACGAGCTCACATGGGCTTCTTGGCTCACGACTAGGAGGAAGGAATGGATGAGAGGGGAGGGAGTTTGAAGCTAGCCTTCGATTCCTCATCCAAAGGAACATGAGAGTGAAAGATTGAAAGGGGTTCATTTCAATGGAAAAGAGGGAGGAGCGGGTTTTCAATCCATTTTCCTTTGCGTGTGTGTTGGTTGAAAAATTCTATAAGGAGTCGCCTTCAAATCATGGAGAAATGAAAGAGGCAACACCTATATAAAATTCATCTTGGTAAGATGCCACATAGATCCTGAGATATACTTATTGGTGATAAATATCATCAAAGAAATAGTGTACTATCTCAAGAGATAGAAATCACTACCCTTTAATGGAACCAATCACCTCAATAAGGACTCTTAAGGATGATGGGTCTGCATATGTACCAGAGATTCTTTCCCTATTTTACATGAGAGAGTAAAGCAAGGTTTATTTTAAACCGAGTTCATTAAGTTCGCTACAAGGGCAATCCCACATAGTTAATTACATCCTAAGGGATGGGATCCCTTAGGAGAACTCTTGATTAATGTAAATGATCATTGTCTCTGAAGATTTTAATAAGAAGGACTATCAATCGATTGGTTTATGTCTGAAGATCAAATAGGATTGATCAAAAGATGGAGTTATTATTGAAGCCAAAATAGAAGATAAGTAGGAGATGCCCATGATGCTAGAAAACCTAGCAAGCATCTCAGACTATCCTATAGTTGGGCTTTACATTTTAGAAATTAATTTAGATTGATTGAATTGCATTTTTCATTAGAAATTTAGGACTTAAGATTTCTTAACACAAGATTAAGGAAATTTCTAAGAGGTGAGGAATTATGCTTATGGCCCACAAAAGGGAGAAGTAACCTCAGAATCTAAATATAGAGAGCTTCAATGAGGGCTGGAAGCTGAACCTAAATCTAAGGCAAAAATGGGTAATTAGTTTGCCTACAAGAGGACAAAACCACGACTTGGACTTACAAACGGGAGGCCAACTAACTCTTCCTATGATTTTAAATACATGTAGGCAAGTCTTTATGCTTATGTAAGATAGCTAGGTTGTTATTTATTAGAAAGAGACTAAGTCCTTAAGTTCACTCCCTAAAGAGACTAGATCATGTAAAAGGCATGCTTCAAATGACCTAAATCTAATGCAATTCAAATTTTATTTTATTTCATTTTGGACAATTATTTTGACTCAGGATAATAGGATTTTTATGAATAATGCATGAGAAATCAGATTATTGGCCAAAATCAGCGAGAAGGGAGGAGGTGAGTTTCCACCATAGCTCTCAAAAGTCAAGCTAAGTTCTCTGGCAAAGGTGGAAGCCCTCCAATCAAGAGTGAAATAAAAAGCATTTGTGCATGATATTATAAAGATATGCTCATCCATCTAAGGGGTTGCAAATTATTTTATCTTGATTTTAAACCTAAGCTTTAGGTGAGGTTATGAGTTGTTTAATTTTAATTTTAATTATGAAGTTGGGTAAAAGATATATTTTTCTCTAAAGAGTCTAATCCACATCGAGGCCATACATAAAGCAAGGAAGAAACTAAGAAAATTATGCCATTTAATGCAAAAGCTAAACTAATCATCAATCAATTTATAAAGCTAATCACAAAAGAATAAATGGTCGTTGTGGTCGGGCACCACCGCATAAATCCAAAAATATCAAACATGGGTAGCCGAGCTCTATCCTTATACAACCTGAATTATAAATGAATTAAATTACAATTAAGCAAAGAAATGAAATAGAAAAGGGATATGCAAAAGTTGTTTAATGGATTCATTTTATCTTATGCAATTTATGTATGCAAGTATAGGTAACCCTTCTTAAATGATAGCATAGGGATGAATAGGGTATAAAATTAAGTAAGTGTTGGGTTCTTTTCAAATGAACCCTACATCTTACCAACTCATATTCAAAACTATGCTAACATAAGAAAGAAAGGAAAAACTACACTAAGCATGACTTTATAATCTATCACATGCAAGATTATAATTAAAGTATAAGTAGCACACTTTTAGATTTAGTATTTGATTTATGTACTTCGAAAATAATTTGGATTTAGTAGTGATAACAGCCACTCATATTTCTACTTTAACCAACACATGCAAATTTGACATAAAGTAAACAATTTCACTTTAAAATTTGAATTCCAAAACTATGAATGCATGAAATCACAAGGCATGTAATTTGACATGTTGAGGAAAGATCCAAAGCAATGAAAGCATGTAAACTAACTCACTTTACTTAAATCCTAAAGACATTCTTATTGAATAAAAAATTTTAGAATAAATCAAAGTGAATTTCAAAATGATTTTTGTTTAGTTTTAAGTTTGATTTAATTTTGAAAAGGTGAGATTAGTTTACTGTTCCTAACCCATTCTCATATGTGTTTGATATTTTTTTAAGATAATTAGATCTATTTTTGTGCATTGATCAGGTTAAGATATGAATTAAGTAGCTTAATTAACCCTTACCAATACCACCTTAGAAAATTAACTAAATAATTATGAGCCAATGAGATGACATAAAACCCACAAAGAATTTAAATTTGTAATGCTCCTAATAATGAAAAGGCCTAATGCAATTTGGCTCAGAATTAAAAGTTAATTAAGCTAAAGAGTTTAGCTTAAGTAATTTCAAAACACCATTTTACACATGTGAATTGGATTTTGATTTTCTTAAATGGACTTAGGCTATTGAACACCGAAGAATCTACCCAAGGTAGATTAATTAAGTTTTGAAACTTTTTTTAGAATTTTTAGAAATTGATTAAGGGTATAATTAATAAATTAACCCTTAATTAAGAGGAGATTAAGGAGAGAAGAGGGGGTTTAGGGAATAGCTTAAGGTAAATGCCCCAAAATTATTTTATAAATCTCCTATTTACTAGATCTAACCTTAATCAACCCTAATCATAGGGTAAATCCACTAATCATACTCTAATTATGTTTAATTATATGAGAAGGGTAATTAAGAAAACCATATGCAATTATTGTAATCAATCCTTCAATAAATCCCAAGAAAATTAGGAGAGGCAGAGGCAGAGGTCATCCCCTAAAACTTACCTAAGAAATTTGGGATTAATCAGAGGCCTAATCAAAGAGTAATTAGAAAAATACACTTTCCAATAAAACCCAAATTCAGAGAAAATCATAATTCAAAACTCATCAAAATTAATTTTAAAATGTTCTAGGTTTAATTATCTATCCATAAGTTTTTATTTCATATTTTTTGAATTTCTATGAACAGTTATACATTTTTGAAGATATATGGATTAACCAAAAATTAATTAGGCATTTTAAATAATCCCTAACGAATCCTTGGCTCACGGCGCGACACGTGGCGGTAGCGGTTAGCGCGCTTTACACGCATCGCACCGTGAGGAGACAACTTAAGTTGTCACCTCACAAATGATGGTGGCGGCACACACGCTTATATTCTCTGCCATCTGATCAAAGATCAAACGGTTAAGGACTCCCTCGCATTTTATAAAGGATAAACAGATAACTAAACATGTTAAATAATCTCAATCGTCCATCTAAATGCACGGATGGAGGGCTAAGATGATCCAAGTTCTTCCCTTGACCAACAGAGACCATCCATGATCAAGGGGAAGATCCAAGCTAGATCTAGCATAAAATCACACCAAATTCAACCCACACCATCTAGAGATAGAGAGCGCCAAATCCAATGGTCAAAAATTGATGAGGTGAATATTTCTTTCAGAAAGCTCCACACCACATTGAGTTTAGTCATCAGAAAATTTCATACCTCACCGGTGCTCGAGATCGATGAGGTAGCTTCATCTGGTGGAGACGAAGCCATGTTGAAATTCGTAGGCCTTGGGATTGAGTGGCTTGCTCTATGGACCAACACCACTTGAAGATCCTTGCGGCTTTGATCCAATTGCTCTGCTCCTTGATATGGAAACTCCAATGGAAGCTTAAGTGAGCTCGGATTGGTCCTTAGAAGAAGTGTGTAGGAGGAATTGAGGTGGTTTTTAGTGTGGAAGAAATTCAAGATTAGATTGAGCTCCCATATTTTTGTACTATGAAAAACTGAGAAATGGGGAATTCAAATCCTCTCTAAGAAGCATGAGAGTGCTCTCTGATGATTACTATGGGTTCCTTAGCTTCAATCGATAGAGGGTGTATGAAAACAGAAGTGAATTATGGGGAGTATATATCCCCCTTGAAGGATCAACATGCCGCTTTTGATCCAATTGGGAGGGCTATTTGATCTATTTTGAGTGTGCACATGGTCAGTTTGATCTAAGGAGTGGATTGCCAACCTCCCATGTGTCTTAATTTAAGCTTAAGAGGGAGTTTGAAAATTCAATTTTAAGCTAGGAGGTTAGGTTTGGTCTAGGGACCAAATGGGCTGACCCAAACCCATTGGGTTGGGTGCACCACTCATCACTAAGTCTTGTTGAGCTTTTAGGAAAGCCTCAAGTGATTATGAAGAGGGTATGATGAAATTACCCATGAGTTAGGCCAAAATTTATTCTATGGCCTTGGGGTAGGATGGTCGTTTTGCTATTTTTTTACATTGGACATGTTGGGTATGTGGAGAAACTAGGTTTGGCCAAGTTTCATTGGATTTGGAATCCATTTGATAGGGTTTGGCTCATGTTGACCCATTTAGGTCAAAATGGGTCAACTTGGGTCAAGTTGACAAATTGGTCAAATTGGGTCAAACCAGTCAAGTTCATATGACTATTTGAAATGTTTTGGTGGCTTTGGTTTGATTCAATTTGGTATATATTTGGTTTTGGCTCATGTGATTTCATTTAGGTCAAATGGGTCAAGTTGACCTATATGACCCATTTGACCTATTTGAGGTAGGCCAAGGGTAGGTTTTGGGTTTTTTTAGTCATATGAAGTGGATTGGTATCTTTGTTTCCAATCAATTTTGGTTAAGTTCAATTTTGGCTCAACATGACCCCTTTAGGTCATGTTAGGTCTAAGGTCAATTGGGCTAGGTTGGGTCTAGTTGTCCAATTGAGGCTTTGGTTAAGTTCCACAAGTGATTTGGAATGAACTTGACTCATTGATTTCAATCAATTTAGCTTAGATTAAGTTTTGACACATTAGGTCAAAATGGGTCAACTCAAGTGATCCAATTGGGCTAGGTTAGGCTCAAATGTTGGCTTGGTCAAGTTCAAACATACCATGGAGTGAACTTAGATCAATGGTTTCAATCAATTTTGGCCTATGGTGGTATTTGGCTATGTTAGGTTTCATTTTAGGTTAAGTGTTGACTTGGTCAACCCTTAGGTTTGACTTGGTTTGACCCAATTTGATTGATTGATCATCTCATGATGATTGTTGATCATGATGAGAGGGATATATGAGTTTGGTTCAATCTAATTTGGTTAGGATCAAAAGTTGGCTCATAAGGGTACTTTAAGTCACTTTAAGTCAAGTGAGCCTAAGTGGGTCAAATGGCTTGGTTAATGCTTGATTTGAAGTTGGTTGATCTTGTATATGGGCTCATGATTGAAATATGAATCCATTTACAAGTGGTTTGAGGTTAAATGGATTTTGATCCATTTGAAAATTTCATATTCAAAGGAAGAATTTGAAGGGGTCTTGGGTTTGATTTTTGATTTAGGTTTTGATTGAATAATTGAAGTTTGGATTTATATATGAGCTCATGATTGTATGATTGATTGAACCATGAGAGAAAATCAAGAGTTTGGCTTGATTTAAAAGTGATTTGGCTAAGTTCAAGATTTTGACTTGAAAGGCTTAGATTTGATTTTGATTTGATCAGTTTGATTTGATTTTGAAATCGGTTTTGATTATTTGAATTTATATTTCATTTATATATATAAATGAGAATATAATCATGAGAAAATTTCAAGGATTTGAAGCGGTTTAATCATGATTTAGGTTAAATCCAATAAAGGGAATTTAAAGGATTTAAGAGAATTTTTAATTTGAATTTGATTGATGTATATATTTCATTTATATTTATATAAATGAGAATATAAATAAGTTTTGAGAAAATCCCATGAATTTGAATGAGTTTGATCATGATTTAAATCCATTAAAGGGAATTTAAAGGATTTAAATGAGTTTTAAGTTGGAATTTAATTTTTGCCTAGATTTAAATGATTTATATTTATATTTCATTTATATATGAGAATATAAATGAGAAATCCCAAGGGTTTGAATAGGTTTGATCAAGATTTTGGTTAAATCCATTAAAGAGAATTTAAAGGATTTAAGGAGAATTTCATGAATTGATTTTGAATTTGGAATTTGCTTTGATGGGTTTGAATTTATATTTCATTTATAAATGTTAATATAAATGAGAATATAAATAGATCATGAGAAAATCTCAAAGATTTGAATTTTGAATCATGATTTTGAATAAGTCATTAAGGAAGGACTTAATCAAAAGACTTAGGAATTTTTGATGGATTTTGATCATGGGTTTCAATCATAGATTTTAATCATGGATTTCAATTATAGAATTCTATCATGAAATTGATTTGAGTTTGGAGAAAATCAAATAGAATTGATTTGGAGTCTGACTTGAAAGAAGGAAAGTGAGAATGGTTTTAAGCTAGGAAATTTTCCTAACACCCTTAAGGCTTGACCTATTCCTATGGCTAACTCTTCTAAGTCTTCTAAGGCTAGGTTTGAGTATCCACCTAATCACTAGATGTGTCTTAAGACTAAGGAACTCTTATAGTTTAAGAGAAGTCCTATGTCTAAGATGGAGGAGTTGAGAGCTCATTCTACAAATGAGGTCAACAATGTGTGAGGACGTCGAGATAAAATTTTATGGGAGGGATGATGCGGTGGCCTGTTGTTGGTTGAATAATAGGTGGAGGCATGGGGATGGGCGGCTGCGAGTTTCAAGGCATTGACTTGATGTGATTAAGAGATAATCAGATAGATTTATTATGAAATACATGCTAATCTTGATGAAATTTTAAATTCAAAAACCTTAGTAAAATTGAATGTTTGTTCTAGGTAATTTCAATGTTCCAGACGCAACAGCGTAGTCCATTTTGTGATTAGAGGTCATTTGGTTTAAAAATGTGCATTATCACTTCAGATCGTTTGATGTTTGCATAGACTCATCTGAATTGAGCATGGATAGTATCATTTGAAAGATTTCAATATTTCAAAGCTAATGACATAATCAATTTCATGAATGAAGATCATTTGGGCATTATCGTAGTCTCCCAACTTTGATATGTGTGTAACCACTTTAATAGCTCGACCACTTGATTAGTCAACCATTGAATTATGAAAAATCTATATTTTGATCAAATGTTCTGAACGTGATGGAGAAGTTCGTTCATCTATCAGAGATCATTTGAACTAATTTCGGTGATGCCCAATGTATTTCAATTTTGATTTGCACAATATCGCATCCGATGCTCGTCGAATTTCTCTCATGAGCTCAACTCGACTTATGTAGTATACATTGAGGTCACTAAATGCCCCCAAATAAATTTGATTCGCACATGAAGTGAGTCATGTTTGTTGAAAACTGATTGACCCTTTGAGTTGGCCATGGATCTTGAATCACATTAGTTTCAATTTCAATTTCTTTTGGAGTTTTGAAGGAATTCGTCATTAGTATGATGCATTGTGTTTAGACTAGCTAAATGATGGGACTGGCCGATTTGTTAGGATTGACTTGTTGGATGGATAAGAGTCTCTTTCACCATTTACTCTCTACTTTAATGGGTTTGTTGAAGTTCTTTTTCTTTTGTGTCATTGTAGATTTGGGTTTCCTCTAGCCCTAGCTTCATGCTTGTTTGGTTTGATGGAGGAATTGGTCTGTTTGCTTTGAGTTTTGAAACTCCTTTTGTCTTAGCTTTAAGCTTAATGGACTTGATGAAGGATTGCCCTAATTTACCATACCATATTGACTTGTGGATGTCTTCTCTATGTTTGTTGCTTTGATGGACTTGTTGAAGGGTGCATACATATGACCTAGCCTTCTGGCTTATATTAGGTCTATAATGTTGAGTTATCAATCCAGTAATGAGTGCTTTAAAAGACTGAATAATCACATAATCTCTTTAGTTTGGCCATCAGCTTTGTATGAACTATGAAATTACTTTCTCGATCCTATGCTTTCTACTTGATGAGAAATTTGACTTTGATCGTGCTTGGTTTGAAAAAATGATAGATTGGGATAACCTTTGTACAGATTGATTTGAGGCCTGGGTTGAGAGTTATTTCCTTATTAATCTATCAATCAAGTAGAAAGAACTCTTAGATTCTGGTTGCTTTTAATCACTAAGCTGAATTTGATTTGATATTGAACAACTATCATCATTGGACTTATGAACAGGGGCTCTTTCACTACAACCTTTTCTTGCGGCTTGTTGAGTGAGGAGAGCATAAGCAACTCGACCATTTATGGGCTTGTTGAGTTTGACATTTAGAACCCATAGGTTTAGAAGATGTAACTTAGTTGATTGAAGCTTCCAAATTAGTAGTTCTTGAGACTTGATCTTTGACATTTAATAAATCTTGGAGAGAAACTTTTGATATTTCTTATCTTTTCATTTATTCTTGTAAGACCTGCAACTTTGACCATAATAGTTATAGATATATTCAAGGATCTTGGCATAAAGCTCGATGTCAACTTGAATATATATACAAGAAGACCCTTGTTTTACAGGAGAGGATTGAACAACCTTGATCATAAAAAAAGCTCATGTCTAATTAGGGGATTACATATTAATTCAAAAATATAATACAAGGCTTGATTTTCTTTACTGAAAAATAAACGTGATATATTTTCAACCATACTATTTATATATATATCTAAGGATCTTGACCTAGAGCATATCAACTCTATAAATATATAAAAATGCTCTCTATCCAGAACTTTTAATAGAATTAGGAATGACTTTGTTCTTATGCTTTGTGCTTTCGGACTTGTTGAAGACTTCCTCTTGAGAGTTTGAAATATGTATTTTTTTTTTTTGTTCTGGCTTTATGCCTTGGTGGACTTAATGGAGTTGATGATTTGTTACTGAGATGAGAATGTTTTCGTCCCTATGCTTTATTCTAGACTTATTGAAGATTCAATCTCAAATTTTGAAATGTGTATTTTCCTCCTGTCATGGCTTCGTGCTTTGGTGGACTTGATGGAGTTGATGACTTATTGACAAGATGAGAATATCTTCAGTCCTATGCTTTGTCCTTTGACAAACTTATTGAAGATTCAATCTCAAGATTTTGTCGTTCATATTTCTTTCTATCATGGTTTTATGCCTTGACGGATTTGGCAAAGGAATTCCCTGAATTATCTTGAAGACTTGTCAAGTGATATGAACTTACCTTCTGCCCTAGCTTTCAACGTAGAAGGATGCTAGCATGACCTAACCCTATGAGCTGTTTGGGTAAATGGAAAAGTCATCCCCCACGCTAAATGGACATGTATGACATACTCTTAGTTTAGCCTTTGGCTTTGTATGAACATTGGGATGACTTATTTGGTCTCTTGTTTTCTTCTTAGTTGGACTTACTGAAGAAGAGCTTCCTTCAATCTTTGCTTTCTGCTTAACAAACTTGTTGAAGGGATTAAAAGTTTACATTTGATATTGTTACCAAACTCCACTTAGTGCCTTTTTGAGTGAGGATATTTTTTGTTGGATTTTTGGAAAATGACCTTACGACTATTATGGATGATCTCCTAGTCTGGGCCACCTAAACTTACCAAGTTGGAGGGATTTGGAGATTTAGATGCTCTTATCTTTGAACTAACAAAGTAGGAGGATCTCTTACTGTGGTTTTTGCGGCATGTTGAGTAAGAAAATTTGTCAATGACTCAGCCATATTTGGGCATATTGAGTCTGCACCCACTTGAGCCATTTGATTTGAATGAATGGATGATGCCAACTTGATTTGTTGCAATTTGCAGACTTAAAAATATCTCTTTTTGGTCAGTAAGACTTTGAGACTTGTGAACTTTGAATATATAATTTGAATACGTGTGTGGGGATCTCAGCCTTAGGCGTGATGTCAACCTAAATACAATAGAAAGACCCCCTATTTCATAGGGAAAGCCTAACATTTGCTATTAAATTTAAAATTCTTCCTATCTGATAGGGGGATTTTTGGTTCATTTTGGAAATATATTCTTATGTTACAAGAGAATTTTCAAGCAAAACTTACACATGTAATGATAGTGAAGAATAATTGGTATTCTTAGCACCAGGACCAATTCTCCTTCTTGAAAAGTTCGAGGATGCACCATATGATTGAATGCATTCTTGTGATTACATTTTTATGTGTAATAATTTTTAAATTGATTACGATTGGTATTTCACCTTTGAAATCAACAAGCTTGCAGGCTTCTACTTGATAAACTTTCTCAATGATGAAGGGTCTTTCCCAATTAAGCTCAAATTTACTGTCAATTTTATGGTGAGGAATAATTTATTTTTTTAGCACTAGAACCAATTCTCCTTCTTGAAAAGCTCAAGGATGTATGATCGAATGCTTTAGATATCCTTGCTCAGTAGACTTTTAAATTTTGCTAAGCTTGGAGCCTAACTTTATCAAGCACATCAAGCTCTTCCATCCATATACGGCCATTCTCATCTTGGGTAAGATCGTGTTGAATGGCTACTCGGAGCGAATGTAGTTCAACTTTGAGTGGTATAATTGCTTCAGCCCTAAATACTAGTGCATAAGTAGTGGATTTTATCAGAGTCATGTAATGCGGTAAGCCCATAAAGCTTCCACAAGCTTGGTATGACACTCCCTTTTATTTATTATAAGGATCTTTTTTAGTTGCTTGACTAGTGTTTTGTTGAAAGCCTCGACCAAGCCATTTGCTCTCAGATTATAAATCAATGAGTATGGCCAATCAATCTTATCTTGATCAACAAATCTATAGATTTTAGTGCTCTTATAGGCTGGACTATTATCTGAGATAATTTTGCACTGCACACCACATCTATAGACAATAATATGGGTGAAGAAGTTGGTCACATGCTTTGTCTATGACTTTCTTGAATGGGGCTTCACCACTTAGAAAATAATCGCTGGTCGCTAGATGGGTAGTGAACGATAATGGAAGATCAATTGGTCCAATTACATCTATTCCTAACACTCAAATGGCCAAGATGCTATCGTTACCATGGACCTGACATTCATGGCATATCTTGGCATGATCGATACAATCTTTTACCATAGATGGCCAGCAGTATCCCATTCTTTTAATTTTGGAAGCCATTTTGGGACTAGATTGGTCTGTGTCACATTGTCCTTCATGGATCTCAGCAATCAATTTGTTGGCTTCTTCTATTCCCAAGCATCATAGCCACATCTTCTCGAAAGATCTACGATAAAGGGTATTACCAACATAAGCATATAGTCAAAGCCTTTTCTTGAGCTGTGTAGCCATCGACTTATTGCTTGGTAGTTTGTCTTCCTTAAAATTGTCGGCGAAGGGTTGTTCCCCAATCTTTCTTCTCTTCTACAGTAAGGATTTCATTTTGTGACTTTCATGCTTCCTCAGATTGAGGTCTTTTCTCTTGAATAGTCTGAGGCTCATCTTGTTGACCTTGAGAAGTACCTAGTAAGAGAGTGCGAGGAGCAATGTGAGTTGCATCTTGCTGACTTACATTTGATGACCTCTCTTCTAGCGGGGACTTTAGGTTTACCAGCTCTAGGACCCGATGAGTGCAAACACTAATTAACACATAACCATTATCGTCCATACTCACCATTTTCCTTGCCAACTTAGCTAAACAGTCTAGCTATTATTAGCTCTAGAGACTCAAGTCATAATGACATTTGAGATTTGCTTCATAAGCTCGAGAACTCTCTTGTGATAGTAATTCAAACTTGTTGATTTTGTAAAGGCAACACTTGATTAATGATGGTAGAATTTCCATAAACTTGTAGATTCTGGACTCCCATAAAGATGGCTTCCTTTAAACCTGCCACCAACACTTTATATTCTGCTTCGTTGTTGGTTCGAGGCTCAGTCAATCTATAGGAGTGCCTTATTATACCACCTTCTAGCGTGATCAAGATGAGACCAATGCCAGCTCGAGCTTTTGAGAGATTTGAGGGCTGAGTGTATTTGATGAATGAAGCTCCATCAAAATATAATTCCCATATTTATTGCTTTTCCTTTTCATATATATGCATGATCTGCTCATCAGAAAGCTCATCATTGAGAGATGAATCTATCGAGATAAGGTGTGCATCAAGGAAGACTACTAGAATTTGCCCCTTCACTAATTTTTGGGGGAATATATGTGATGTCAAATTGTAGTAGAAGAATAGCTCATCGTGGCAAGCGATGTGTCAACACTAGTCTTATCATCAAGAACTTCAGCGGATCGGTCCTTGAGATGAAAATAATTTTATGAGATAACATGTAATGATGAAGCTTCTTGACAGCAAATATTAGATCCAAACAATGCTTCTTGATTAGAGAGTATTGCATTTCCACTCCTATTAGCCTTCGATTGATGTAGTATATGGTGTTATTTTCTCTCTCTTTATTATGTTATGCAAATAATGCATCTAGATATTCTTCGTGCCACGTGTATAAGATGAGGAGCTTTCATGGGATTGGTGCTTTGCGAGAATAGGCGGGTTCAAAAAATACTTCTTAATAATGTCAAAAGCCTCTTGATATTCTTTGTCCTATTTGAAAGGAGTATCCTTTTTCATCAACTTCTTCCTCTTGGACACGAATCTCTGATCGACTCCTCCAATGAATTTCTGGATCGAAGTGTGGAATAGATATTTCTTCAATCAGAGGACTACGATCGAAGCTGACCTCATCTCAAAGACATGGATCTGGTTAGCGACCAGATGCCCTAGATGACTCTCCAAGGTGTCGACTGTCAGAAATTTTATCACATATAATGCTTCTCTTAGGTACCCATTCTTGACGAGTTTTATTTATGGTGGATCTCAGAAGTACAGTTCAGATGTCATGCTACTGTCTTTCTTTAAGGCAGTTTCACTTCGAGGGTTTGGCCTCCAAATTTTCTTACCTTTTTACTGGGACCTTTCGACGGTGGACTCTTAAACCTGTGGTCCAAGTGTTATGCCTCGATGCTCACCATGCGAGACTTGGATTGGTTGATATTTTGCTGGGATTGTAGGAGGAGGTCTCTTTGGAGGGAGCGACTAGCCTCCCACGATGACAGACCTTGATATTTCCTTTTCATCATTCCCCTTTTCTTAGCAACTTTGAGGACCCGATGCACTCTTGCATATACAATTTTGAGTTTCCTCACTAGAGAAGCTGGAATCTGACATTGTCGGGTTCAAAAGGACTGTTTGATTTGACCAGTAGAGCTATTTTGCTTTACCCATCTTAGGCATTCAAACCTATTATGGGTTAGAACACTCGCTTCTAGTTCCACACATGGTTGTATAATTTTTCATTTGAATAATGATTATTGAGCACGTAGTTCAACATTTCTCTTTCTTCGCTGCCTCTGGGTTAGCTTGCTTCTAGATGAAGAAGCTTCTGCGTCGCTACTTCTTCTCGAGGCTTAGGCTTCCATATTTATTTTCCTTTTGTATCGGATCTTTTTGGTGGATTCACGGACATGCGGTCAGTGTCATGCCGATGCTTCTGATGCTTGTTTAAAACAATCTTGAGTTCTTACTACCACAGATGATGATAGCTTTTGTAGAGAATTTTTTGCTTCTTTAATAATTGACCTTTGATATCTCTTCTTTATAAAACCTTTTTCCTTTACAACATTCAGGACTCTATGTACTTGAGCAGATAAAATTTTAGGTTGTTTCTTCTATAATATTTGAGCTGACAGCCGTTGATTCCAAATAGATTGCTTAACATCACTAGTGGAGCTATTCCTTTTCACCCAGCTCAAAATTTACAAATTTATTGTGAGAGTATGAATACTCGCTTCTAGTTGTAAAATTTTGGTAATAGATGGCAGACAAGAGGAGATGAACTTGCAACTCGGCATTCTTTCTTCTCTTTGCATTATTAGTTTTCTCCGAAAGAGGAGGCTTCAGCATCATGTCTTCCTAGTGTAAATGGTTCAACTAGCATAGTGGTCGCATCACAAGATGACTGAAACTTTCTGCCTAGTGATAATTATTTTCATGACTGGCGCCTCAAAATAGCAAAATCTTTTGAATACAGAGGCTCTCTTTCGAGGAACCTCAGTAGTAGTAGCGGCCATTCTAGTTGTCATCCTCCCTTGTACAAGTTGGCATGTATAATATGTAGGAGCTTCAGGTAGAGGATTGTTTACAGTAGCGATGACTGAGAAGTCTACACTACCAAATTGAATGACAGCTCCAACATCCTCAATATTGATAACAATGTTAGCCAGACAGATATTGGCTTCGTGACCTAGCTACATGATGAACAATGTATTCGATATAGAGAACAAGCAGATTAGTCATAAGAATATGGTTGATTTAAATTTAATTTCATTGAAAATTGCTTTTTTTTTCAGTTTTTGTATGCTCCACTATTATTATAGCTTAGATTTCTAGCAAAGATGGAAAGAAATCTATCCCCAATGGAGTTACAAAATCTATGGGCTCGAAAATTTTCCACTGACCTCTCAATGAAGAGAGTATGATTTAATGTCGATTAAATTTTCAGAAGGCACATGGAATAGTAAATAAGACACTACGGAGATTTCACCCTCATTTTGAATTTAGATGGTTCGTTTTTATAGTGCAAGCACCTATAATTAATTACCCTCCCAATGCTAAAGAGAACTTTCAATTAAAGTCATTAGATTGCTAAACGTAGTGCATAGTAGCGATGTGGAGCTATGAAATTTAGGTTCATGAAATTCATCATTATTTTACTTAAAGTGGATGGTTTGTGTTTACCTCACTTTTAGAGTAACTCAACAACCTCCTCATCATAGATCTAGGACTCTTATAGACACTAAGAGCTCCTTAGTCTTAAGACACTTCTAGTGATTAGGTGAACACTTAACCTAAGCCTAGAGACTTAGAAGGGTTAGCCATACGGGTAGGTTGTGTCTTAAGGATTTAGGGAGACTTGCCCATCCCATGGCCTAAACCCAACCTATATTTAACTTCTCAAACCAAACCTCAAATGTAATTCAAATACCGAATCCAAATTAAAATTTTAAACCAAATGATTGAAACCCATATTCAAATCCAAAATCAAAATCTATCATAAGCCCTATGATTTTATCCTATGGACTTAGCCTTAGTCAAATTTGAATCAATCTAAATTTAATTTATTTTCTCCAAGACCAAACCAAACGTCAAATTTAATTCGCATGCCAAATCCAAATCCAAACCCTAAACCAAATGATTGAAACCCATAATCAAATCCAAAATCAAAATCCTCCTTAAAGCCTTATGATTGAATTCCATAGACTTAGTCAAATCTCTACCCAATTCAACCCAAATTTGACTGATATCTCATGGATAATTTATATCTTCATTTAACTTCACAAATATAATGAGATATAAACTAAATTGCCAAAACTAAATCAAAATAACTCCAAATCCAATCAAAGCCCTTCTTGAGCCATATGAACCTACCTCCATGAGCTTAGCAAAATCTCATGCAAATCAACCCAAACTCAATTATTTTCTTTATAAATCAATTATTTCATCATTTACATTCACAAATATAAATGAAACTCTCATCCCAATGATCAAAACTAAATCAAATTAGATCAATTCCCTACTTAAGCCCTTTTGACCTACCTCCATGAGCTTAGTCAAATTTGCTTCCAAATCACTCCAAACTCAAGTGTTTTTCTTATAAATTATTTGTATCTTCATTTATATTCACAAATATAAATAAAATATAAATTCACATGACCAAAACCAAGTCCAAAATCAAGTCAAAACCCAATTCAAACCCTTTAAGCCAATTCTTTGAACTTGGTCAAATCCTATCCAAATCAAGTCAAAACAAATGGATTTTCTCTTGAATAAATCACCCATTCAATCATATATCCAAATATAAATGAAACCTACAATCATCAAATTGACCCAAGTTGCTCGAGTTAGCCTTTTGACTTGAAAATTCCAAATGAACCAAAACCTATCATAACCCAAATTAATTAATTGGATTTATATTTCAATCCTAAACTCATATATAAATCTAACTAAATCTTAGTCAAACCAAAACAAAGCCAATTGACCCATTTAGGTCCACTTGATTCAAAGTGGCCTAAAAGACCTTTTGAGCCAAGTTCTAATCCAACCCAAATTGGATTGAACAAATCCCATCCAAGCCTCATATCATGATCAACAATCACCCTAGAGTGATCAATTTTCTTGAGTTGGGTCAAACCAAGTCAACTTGGTCATTTGACCAAGTCAACCCTTAGTCCAAATGAAACCCAAACTAGCCAAAACTCACCATACATCAAATTGATTGAAACAATTGATTCACACCAACCCATAATATCAAGGTTTGAACATGACTTGATCATCAATTAAGCCAAATCTAATTAGTCATTTGACCCAAGTTGTCCCAAATTGACCTAAAGGCAAAATGGGTCAAATCATGATCTAACCCAAATTGATTGCAACCAATGACTCAATTTCATCCTAAATCCATTGTTGAACTTGTCCAAAGCCAATTTGACCAATTGACCAATTGTACCCAATCTATGCCAATTGACCAACCTAGCCCAAATTGGCCTAAAAGGTTAAATTGGCCAAGATCTAAATTAAATCCAAATTGATTCAAACCAAAGCCTATAATCATTTTCAGTTAACCAATTGAACATGAACTAACTCCCAACCCAAGCCAATTTCACCAATTTGGTCAAATTGGTCAACTTAGCCCATTTGACCTATATGAATCCAAATGAGCCAAAAAATCAACCTAAGCCAAATTGATTGAAACCACTTGAACCAAAACACTTCAAAATCATCATTTAAACCTAACCCAAGCTTTGGTTTGAACCAATTTGACCAATTGGTCAACCTAACCCAAATTGAACCCATGTGACCAAATTTAGCCAAAAACTAATAAAACCAACCCATGAGGCTTTGGGAGCTAACCAAACTTGACCCAAACCCATCCTAAGTCAAAATCAAAACCTCCAAACCCAAGGAAAATCTCCCTTGGATATGCCTCCCCATGTGGGATTTTGCCAAAGTTGGCAAAGTCCACTCTCTCTCATCCTTGGCACCCTCACTCACCCACTTTCACACCTAGCCCACCCTAAGTGGGCTAGGTTGGCCATGGCCCAAAGGGAGGTGAGTTAACTCACCTCCCCACACCGAGCACCCAAAGGATCAAGGGAGAGCCATCAGCCCATATCAAGCCTTGAGCCACCTCCCAAGCACTCCTCCAATCAAACTGAGCCACGTGGAGATGATGGCGACCACTCTAGTGCCTTGACGATGATTGGCTGGACAAAAAATAGGAGATAATCCTGTTCATCCACCTCAGCAAATTGAGGGATATACCCCCTTAATTCAAACCAAAAATAGATGCATTCAATTTGTCTGAGCTCTCAAGAATGAAACAAAATGCCCTAAGCAATCCCAAAGCATTTCCAAGCCTTCCCCACTTCGGATTTCCTCTTTTTTTATGAAACCAAAATAGGGGAGCTCCATCTCGATTCCAACTCCCTCATCTCTCAACCAAAATCAAATTCCTTCTACACACACCTTCCATGTACGTCGTCGAAGCCACCCAAGTCATTTCTAAGCTCCAAAACCGGAGGATAGACTTCAAACAAAGCTGAAGCTCCAAAGCTTGATCCTTGGCCTTCCCAATAATCTGGGTGGAACCAATCCAATTGATGCTCAACTAGGCTTCATCTTAACAAGACAAAGCTTCCTCAAGTGTTCAAACCGCTGATCTTAGCTCCAGTGAGGTATTTTAATTAAATCTGAGCTTTAGCTCAAAATGGGTTGGAGATTTTTTAAGAAAAGTTGCATGTGAGCTGATCCTAATCGTTAGATCTTCATGGATCCCTCATACAAAGGTGTGGATTGATTTTGGAGTGAATCCAACCTTGGGTGAGCTCAGATTGAGCAATCCATGGCGGACGGGCTCCGTCATTTGTCACTCGTAAGAAGAGAGATCACGGGCCGTCTATTTCACATGATTGGAACAGATGGCTCTGATTAGATCATGCTAGATCCATTGATTTGAGCCATTATTAACTGCGGGTTTGATCTGCGTCGATGGGTCGGACGGAGATCAATATCATCCCATGGCCCGAGTGATGCTATAATAACTTAGTCAATCTTGCAATGCCACATGGAAAGTTGCATTAGCGTACATGTGGTGGCGATAGGATTAGGCTTAATTTAATGGAAGGTGAAACTTCCATAATTCATAACTAATTGTAGAAAATCTTTAAAAAAATATAATCTTGGCTCATTTTAAAGGTATTTGAGGAATACATTAAAATTACCCTTAATTGATTTTGAATAGTAATTTTGGCTTAATTAAGTTTAATTAAAACTTAATTACTCTCTAATTAATCATCCAAATGGTTTTTTCTTTGAGGTTGCTTAGGGGATGACCTTCTCCATGTTTCTTGAAATTTATTGGTTGATTGGGAAAATTGATTGATTAAGTCAATTACTCTCTTAATTAAGTGATAATTAAGCATTGGAACAGTAAATTAACTAATTAGTTAGACTGATTTGGCATTGATTAACAGTGCGGAGGTTTAGGGAATGTGACTGAAAAATTTTTCCTAATCTTTTCCCTAATTAGTTTAATTAAATTTTAAAATAGATATGATTTTCCTTGCTTGATTTATGGGTAGGTCTTTAGGTGTTTAATAGCCTAAAGGGGTTTAATGAAATTATGGTTCACTCACATATGTGAGAAAACCATAAAAGTAATTAATGGAGTTCCTTAAGCTTAATTAATGATTGTGAGCAAACTGCATTAGGCCCTATTATTTTATAGGATCATTGCCATTTACTTTTCAATTCATTTACATATTTCATTGGCTCATAATCATTTGATTAATTACCTTAAGAAAACATAGGTAAGGGTTTAATTAATTGATTTAATTCATGCCTTAACCTAATTAATCCATAAAATCAATCTAATTACCTTCTCATTAAATCAATTAACTCACACATGGGGAATGTAATTAGAATTAACAAACCTCCTCTTATATTTCTTAAATCAAATCAAACATTAAATTGAAAATGATGTTAAGAAGCTATGGTTTATTTTAAATGAGCTTATTTGGTATGATTATCCTTAAGAATTAATTAGATATAATGAAATTATATGCTTATGTCTCTTTATTTCCTTCTAATCATATTAAATATTGTATGTCACTTGTAATCATGCATACATCTTTTTCAAAAATCAATTAAATGAAATGATTTCCTTTATGTCAAGCTTGTATGTGTTGATTTAAATTAAAATATGTGTGGTTATTATCATTATTAAATCAAAGTTATTTTCAAAAGTATGTAAATCAATCATAACATATGGACTGATGACAATTATAAGTATTCATAAGCTTGCATGTGCCTATAGCTTAGAACATGTGATATGGAGTTCTCTTTCTTTAATCTTTATGGATTCACATAAAAATGTGAATATTAACAAGTGTATAGTTCATTTGAAAATGACACAAGATTTGTTTGGATTCATTCTTATGTATCATCATGTTAGAATTTAGATAGAACTTTAGCTCACATGTATAAATAATTCAATTAAATCAAAACATAACTTTTGCATGATTTGCATTCTTGTAGTCATTTGTACATTCATGTGTATTTAAGAATAGTGGGTATATCTAGTCTGGACATTCAGGGGATGCGGCTTTAAGTAGCCCAAAGGAGGTCTTTGCCTCACTCTCCCACAGTTATGATGTCAAAGTACGTGCTTAGAACTTTTATGTACTTGTATGTTCATTTAGCTAATGAATGAAAATCTTCTTTCAGTTAAAAATAAGTACAACTTTTACAAGATTTCTATTCTTATAGTCACTTGTACATTCATGTGTATTTAAGAATAGTGGGTATATCTAGTCTAGATATTCTGGGGATGCACAGCTTTAAGTAGCCCTAAGGAGGTCTTGACCTCACTCCCCTGGTTAATAATGATGAAGTACTTGCTTAACACTTTTTTTACATTGAATGTGCATTTATCTAATGAGTGAAAATCCCATATTTCTACAAAGTACATGTATTCATCTTTCTTTTAAAAGTGTACTAAAAAAAATACATATATATTGCATGTATAGTTGTACTTAGGATTTAATGTCATATGCATGTTACATATGATGGAAATAAATGAATGAACATGTCTCATGTGATAGTAATTCATTCCAATTAATCTTAAGATGTCTTTCTTATTGAATAAGATCATTTAAAGTGAACCTAAACTCGGGACTAATTTCAAAATGTGTAATAAGCCATTCACTAAAGAGAATTAGTTAATTAACATACTTTAGAAGTGACTTAAGGTAGGGATGAAAGAGAGTAATCCTCTCTTTTTCTTCTATTTATAAGACTTAGTTGATAAGTGTTAATCAAATAAAATAAAAGAAAACATTAAGTAAAATTCTCAAATCATTTAAACCACTTAAATTGAAACCAACCTCTTATGATTAAATACCCTTTCACATTTAGAAAGCCATAACCTTAATGCCTAGTTATAACATACCACACAAGCTTCAACACACATTAGAACTAAGTCACCATTTCTAACTTTATGTCGTATGCATGGTATGATGTATATTTTATTTTGTGATGTATTATTTTAGTAGTATGTTTTGTGTATTAGTTAGTGCTATTAGCCTAATCATATTTTCTATAGAGGATTGTGCCTAAGGGGCCTCTTAAAAATAAATATAATTACTCTCTTTGCAGGTTGCTTAAGCTCCTAAGCATAATCTAAATTAGGATAGGTGGGATTGGTTACCCATGTGCAGGGTGCTAAGTCCAAATTATAAATATAACTGCTTGAGATTGAATGGTGTGTTTAACTAATACTTATTTTGCAGGTGTAGTTAGATTTATTTTTTCTATTTTTAATGTAATTTTGCATTAGGAATTAGGATTAGTGTTATAGGGGAATAAAAACCTAAACCTAAAAATAAAGCTAGAAATAAATAAAAAATAAAACCTAAACCCTAAACTAAAAAAAATTAAACCATAAATAAAAAAAGGAAACCTAAACCTAAACTAAAATAAATAAAACCTAAACATAAACCTAAAATAAACTAAACATAAACCTAAAAAAATAAAATAAAATAAAATAAAATAAAATAAAATAAAATAAAATAAAATAAAATAAAATAAACTAAACCTAAAAAAACTTAAACCTAAACCTAAACTAAAACTAAATAAAACTAAACCCTAAACCTAAACCTAAAAATAAACTAAACCTAAACCTAAATAAAACTAAAAAAAACCTAAACAAAAAATTTAATAAACCCTAAACTAAATAAATAAAATAAACTAAACTAAACTAAATAAATAAAAATTAAATAAAATAATATAAAAACCTAAACCTAAACCAAAGTAAGAACTTAAAATAAAAACCTAAACATAAACCTAAAAAATAATAAAATAAAATAAACTAAAGTAAATAAAATAATAAACTAAAATAAAATAAATAAAATAAAATAAATAAAAAATAAACTAAATATAAAAATAAACCTAAATAAATAAAGTAAGTAAAAAATTAAAATAAAAATAAATATATATAAGCCAAAGCTAAATCTAAACAAAATCAACCTAAACTGAAACCTAAACCTAAACCCTAAACCCTAAATAAAATAAAACAAAATAAACCTAACTAAATAAATCCTATTCCTAAACCTTAATAAATAAATAAACTAAATAAACAAACTTAAACCTAAACCTAAATATATAAATAAACAAAATAAATAAACCTAAACCTAAACATAAACCTAAACTAAACTAAATAAGCTAAAAGTTAAATAAACATCTAAAAATAAACCTAAACCTCAACCTAAACTAAATAAAACTAAAAATTAAGTAAACTTAAAAATAAAAATAAACTATACTAACTAAAATAAATAAACCTAAACCTAAACTAAAAATAAACCTAAAAAATAAACCTTATTAAATAAACTAAATAAACCAAACTAATAAAATAAAATTAGAATAAAATAAAAAATAAATAAACCCAAACCTAAATAAAGTAAATAAACCTAAATAAACCTAAACCTAAACATAAACTAAAATAAACTAAAAGCCTAAACCTAAACCTAAACCTAAACCTAAATAAACTAAACTACAAATATAAATAAACCTTAACCTGAATAAAAATAGAATAAACCTAAACTAAACCTAAACCTAAAATAAAAACTAAATAAAACAAACTAAATAAAACCTAAACCTAAACCTACACCTAAATAAAATTAAAACATAAACTAAATAAACCTAAATAAAAATAAAATAAAAATTAAATAAACTAAATAAACCCTAAACTTAAATAAAACCTAAAGCTAAACTTAAAGAAAACCTAAGCCCTAAAGCTAAACTAAACAAAATAAACCAAAAAAACCTAAACCTAAACTAAATAAACTAAAAACTAAATAAAATAAACTAAACTAAACTAAAAAACTAAAAATAAATAAACTAAATAATACGTAAATAAAACCTAAACCCAAAATAACCTAAATATAAAAACCTAAACCTAAAAAAACTTAAACTAAACTAAAATAAAACCTAAACTAAAATAAAACCAAAACTAAAATAAAACCTAAACTAAACTAAATTAAAAAAAACAAAAAAAAACTAAAATTAGAAATAAAACCCAAACCCAAACTTAAATCTAAACTATAAACAAATAAAATAAATAAATAAATAATGAAATAAACCTAAATAAACCTAAACCTAAACTAAACTAAAAAAAAAAACCTAAAAATTAAATAAAACCTAAAATAAAATAAAACTAAAAGTAAACTAAACTAAAATTAAATAAACCTAAACCTAAACCTAAACTTAAACTAAATAAAAACATAAAAAATAAACTTAAACCTAATTAAAAATAAGCCTAAAGCTTAAACCCCAAAACCCAAAACCCTAAATCTTAAACCCTAAACCATAAAACCCTAAACCCTATCGCTAAATCATAAACACTAAACCCTAAAATCTAAAACCTTAAACCTTAAACCCTAAAGCCCAGACCCTAAACCTTAAAACCAAAACCCTAAAAACCTAAAAACCTAAACCTAAACTAAATAAAACCTAAAAATAAATTATATTAAAAAACCAAAACCAAAATTAAATAAAAAATAAGTAAAATAAAAACCTAAACTAAAACCCCAACCTAAACTTGAACTTAAACCTAAATATAAACCTAAAAAAATTAAAATTAAAAATTAAAACTAAGATAAAATAAAATAAATAAAAACCTAAACTAAACTAAAAAATGTAAAAATAAAAATCCTATATAAAATAAAACTAAAATATAAAATAAAAAATAAACCTAAAATAAAATAAAATAAAAACTAAATAAAAATCTAAACCTAAATTTAAATCCTAAAAATAAAATTAAAAAAAACCTAAACCCTAAACTAAAAAAAAAAACTAAACCTACAATAAACAAAATAAAATAAACCTAAACCTAAACTAAAATAAACTAAACTAAAATAAATAAAACATAAACCTAAACCTAAAATAAACTAAACCTAAACCCTAATCTAAATAAAATAAAATAAACTAAAAATAAGCCTAAACCTAAACTAAAAAATAAAACTAGAAATAAACCTAAAAATAGAAACCTAAAACCTAAACCTAAAAAAATAAAATAAAAACCAAAACGTAAACCTAAAAATAAAAATAAAACATAAACCCAAAAAATAAAATAAAATAAAATAAACAAAAAAATAAAGATAAACCTGAACTAAAACCTAAAAAATAAACTAAAATAAAAAACATAAAATAAATAAATAAAACTAAATAGAAATAAAAAAATAAACCTAAAAGAAAATATAAATAAACTAAAATATATAAAAAATAATCTAAATAAACCTAAACCTACCAATTTAAAAAGAAAAACCCTAAACCCTAAATAATAAATCCTATACCTTAAACCCTAAACCCTAAAACTAACCCTAAACCTTAAATCCTAAACTGACAACCCTAAACCTACACCCTATACCCTAAATTTATCCTAAACCATAAACCCTAAATCCTAAAACTAAAACCCTAACCCTAACCCTAAACCCTAAACCTAAACCCTAAATCTTAAAACCCTAAAGTCTAAACTCTAAACTATCCCTAAAACCTAAACCCTAAACTTTAAACCTAAACTAATATTAAAACTAACTAAACTCCTAAACTAAAGTTTAAATAATCCCTAAACCATAAACCTTAAACCTTAAACCCCAAACTCTAAATTCTAAAAAACCCTAAACACTAAACTCTAATCCCTAACCTTAAACCCTAAACCATAAAAGCATAAACCCTAAAACCCTAAACCTTAAACTGGAAGCCTAAACTCTAAACCCTAAACTAACCCTAAACCCTAAACCCTAAACTCCAAACCCCAAACTGTAAACCCCAAACCCTAAACCCTAAAAACCTAAAAGCCTAAACCCAAACTAAATAAAACCTAAAAATAAAAAATTAAAAAACCTAAACCTAAACAAACTAAATAAATAAATAAAATAAAAACCTAAACTAAAATCAAAACCTAAACCTAACCTAAACCTAAAAATAAAATAAAATAAAAAATAAAACTAAACTAAAATAAAATAAATAAAAACCTAAACTAAACTATAAAATAAGATAAATCTAAAACTAAAAAACCAAAAAATATTTAAAACTAAATGTAAAACAAAAATAAAATAAACCTAAAATAAAATATAATAAAAACTAAATAAAAAGCTAAGCTTAAAAAATAAACCTAAAAAGAAAACCTAAAAATAAATAAAAAATAAAACCTAAACTCTAAGCTAAAAATACCTAAACCTTAAATAAACAAAATAAAATAAACCTAAACCTAAAGTAAAATAAACTAAATTAAAATAAATAAAACCTTAACCTAAACCTAAAATAAATTAAACTTAAACCCTAAACAAAATAAAATAAAATAAACTAAAAATAAACCTAAACCTAAATAAAAAAATAAAAACTAAAAATAAGCCTAAAATAAAAACCTAAAATCTAAACCTAAACCTAAAAATAAAAAAATAAAACCTAAACAAAAAAAAAAACAAAATAAAAAATAAAACTAAACTAAAACAATAAACCTAAACCTAAACTTAAACCTAAAACTTAAACTAAAATTAAAAACCTAAATTAAAATGAATAAACCTAAAGTAAATAAACTAAAAAAAATAAAAAATTAAAAAAAATATAAAAAATAAAATAAGCTAAAATAAATAAACCTAATCCTACTCATTTACTTAATTTTAAAATAAAAAAATCCCTAAATCCTAAACCTTAAACCCAAAACCCTAAATCCTAAACCCAAAACCCAAAACCCAAAACCCTAAAACTAACTAACATACTAAACCCTAAACTAAACCATAAACCTTGAAAACCCCAATCCCTAAACCCTAAACCCTAGACCCTAGAAAACATTAAACCTTAAACCATAGAAAACCCTAACTAAACCCTAAATCTTAACCGTAACCCTAAACCTGAAACCCTAAACCACAAAATAATAAAACCCTAAACCCTAAACCCAAAATAAACCCTAAACCCTAAACTGACCCTAAACCCTAAGCTAACCCTAAACCCTAAACCCTAAACCCAAAACACTAAACCTTAAAAACCCTAAACCTTAAAACCTAAATAGTAAAACCTAAACCTTAAACCTTAAATCCCTAAACCCTAAATTCATAAATCCTAAACCCTAAACCTTAAACCTTAAACCTTAAGAACCTAAAAAACCTAAACCTAAACTAAATATAACCTAAAAATAAAATAAATAAAAATACCTAAACCTAAATGAAATAAATAAATAAAATAAAATAAAAACTAAAACTAAAACCTAAACCCAAACCTAAAAATAAAATAAAATAAAATAATAAAAGTAAACTAAAATAAAATAAATAAATCATAAACTAAACTAAATAAAATAAAATAAGCCTAAGAATAAATAATGTAAATATAATAAAACTAAATATAAAATAAAAATAAAATAAACCTAAAATAAACTAAAATAAAAAATAAATAAATTCCTAAACCTAAAATATAAACCTAGAAATAAATAAAAAATAAAACTTAAACCCTAAACTAAAAAAAAATTAAACCATAAATAAAAATAAAGGAAACCTAAACCTAAACTAAAATAAATAAAACCTAAACATAAACCTAAAATAAACTAAACATAAACCTAAAAAAATAAAATAAAATAAACTAAAAATAAACTTAAACCTAAACTAAAAAATAAAACCTAAAGAAAACCTAAAATGAAAACCTAAAAACTAAACCTAAAAAAAAATAAAATAAAAACCTAATCCTAAAAAAAATAAAATAAAAACCTAATCCTAAACCTACAAATAAAAGAAAATCTAAGCATAAAAATTAAAATAAAAATAAAACTCAACTAAAATAAACTAAACTTAAACTAAAAAATAAAACCTAAAATTAAACCTAAAATTAAAACCTAAAACTTAAACCTAAATAAATAAATAAAAACCTAAACCTAAACCTAAAAATTAAAAATAAAACCTAAACCAAAAAAATAAAATAAAAATAAAACTCAACTAAAATATAAACCTAAACCTTATCCTACAAACTAAACTAAAGTAAAAAATGTAAGCTGAAATAAATAAACCAAAAATAAATAAACTAAACTAAATAAAATAAAAAATAAGCTTAAATAAAAATTAAAAATAAAATAAACTAAAAATAAATAATAAATAAACTAAATAAACTAAATAAACCTAAACTTATTAGTTTATGTAATTTTTTAAAAAAAACCCTAAACCTTAAATGAAAAAACTAAACCTAAATGGAAAACTCTAAACTGTAACACTAAATCTACAACCCTAAACCCTAAACCATAAATCCAAAAAAATCCTAAATCTTATATCATAAACTTTAAACCCTAAACTCTAATCCCTAAACCATAAACCCTAACCCTAACCTTAGCCCTAAAATCTAAACCCTAAAAGCATAATCACTAAAACCCTAAACTCTGAACCCTAAGCCCTAAACCCTAAATGTTAAACCCTAAACCCTAAACCCTAACCCTTACCCTAGCCATAAAAGCATAATCCTTAAAACCCTAAACCATAAACTCTAAGCCTTAAACCCTAAACAGTAAACCCTAAACTGTAACCCTAAGCCCTAAACTCTAAACTTTAAACCCTAAACACTAAACCTCACATCGTAAAGCTAAACCTAAAGTAACTAAATAAATTAAGAATAAACCTAAACCCTAAAATCTAATAACTTAAACCTAAATCTAAACCTTAAAAACTTAACAGGAACATCATTGTCAACTAGTCATCTAGATATGATAGTGAGGCGAAGACCGAGGTGGTAGTTATGGGGATCTGTGAGAGGTGTTGGTGGATATGGAGGTGGTGGTCGAGCAAGTGGTGGTTATGGAAGCAGAAGAGAGACTTACACTTGGTGGTGGTGGTGAGGGAGGGATCGGGATATGATGGTGGTTCGGGGAAGTGGAGAAACTAAAGAATGGTCAACTGATCTACCGCTATGGAACTGAATTTACAGAGATGGTTATAGTTATCTAAGGTTTTATGATTTGCTCTGCATGCTCAATTTTTATCTATGTCATCTTGTGTCTTAGAGAATTTGGTGTGTTACTTGGCTAATGAAATAAAAAAAAGAAATGTTGAATCTGAATTTGTTCTCTATTAAAAAAAAACCAAAAACCTTAAACCCTAAAGTAAAACATGAACCCTAAACCTAGAACCTAAACCCTAAACCCTAAACCCAAAAACAAAAATAACATAAAAAAATAAACCCTAACCCTAAATGATAAACCCTAAAACTAACCCTAAACACTAATCCCTAAACCCTAAACCTACAACCCTAATCTCTAAACCCTAAAACCCTAAACCCTAAACCCTTAACCTTAAACCCTAAACCAAAAACTCTAATAAGAAACTAATAAAACACTAAACTATACTAACTAAAACTAAAACTAATAAGTAATAAACTAAAATTTATAAATAATAAACTAAAACTAATAAACTAATAATAAATTAAAACAAAAGCTAATAAAACTAACTAATTAGAAAAATTAAATAATAATTAAAAAATAATAAACAAATAATAAGAAAAACTAATTAAACTAATAAATAAAATAATTACTAAATTAAACATAAACAAAAAAACCCCACTAGTAAATTAACTAAAAATAAACTAAACTAATAAAATTAATAAAACTAAACTAAACCTAAACTAATAACTAAAACTAAACTAATAAAATAGTTAAACTAGACTTTAATAAATAACTAATTAATAATAATAACTAACTAAAAAATCTAAAACCTAAACATTACTAACCTAATAAATAACTAACTTATAATAAAACTAAACATAATAACTAAACTAATAATAACTAAACTAACTAAACCAAAACTAATAACTAATAAACCAAAACCAATAAACTAACTAATAAAAAGTAACTAACTAATAACTAAAACTAATAACTAAACTAAATTAATAAAAATAATAAAATAAAACTAAATAATAAGTAAAACTAATAATAAAATTAAAAAAACTAAAAACTAAACCACTAATAACAACTAACACTTAATAAACTAACAATAAACTAAACTAAATAAAATTAATAACTAATAACAATAATAATAACAATAATAATAAACTTAATAATAAATAAGCTAAACCTAATAATAAAAAACAAACCTAATAAACTAACTAATAATAATAAACTAATAAAACTAACTAAACTAATAAATTAATAACTAATAAAAAAATAAAACTAAACTAAAAACTAATAATAACTAAAAAACACTAAATAATAATAAAACCTAATAACATAAAAACTAACTAAACTAAACACTAAACTAACTAAACTAATAAATAATAATAAACTAAATAAAAAACTATATAAAAACCAATAATAATTAACTAATAATAATAAACTAATAAGAACTAAACTAACCAAATAAAAAACAAATAACTAAACTAACCAAAACTAATAAACTAATAATAATAATAACTAACTAATAATAATAATAATAATAATAATAATAATAATAATAATAATAATAATAATAATAATAATAATAATAATAAAAACTAAATAAACTAAACACTAAACCCTAAAAAAAATAAATTAATAAAACTAGTAAAAAATAAAACCATAATAACAAACTAAACCACTAAAATAAACTAATAACTAAACTAATAAACTAACAATAATAACTAAATATAACTAAAAACTAAAAACCTAAAAATATTTAAAATTATTAAAAAATAAAAATAAAATAAACCTAAAATAAAATATAAAAACTAAATGAAAACTAAAAGAAATACAAAAACCTAAAATAAAATAAATAAATAAAACCTAAACCCTATTTAAAAAAACCTAAACCTCAAATAAATAAAATAAAATAAACCTAAACCTAAGTAAAATAAACTAAACTAAAATAAATAAAACCTAAACCTAAAGCTAAAATAAATGAAACTTAAACTCTAAACTAAATAAAATAAAATAATATAAATTAAACTAAAAGTAAAATTAAACCTAAATTAAGAAATAAAAACTAAAAATAAGCCAAAAATAAAAACCTAAAATCTAAACCTCTACCTAAAAATAAAAAATAAGACCTAAACAAAAATAAAATAAATAATAAAACTAAACTAAAAAAAATAAACCTAAACCTAAACTTAAACCTAAAAGATGAACTAAAACAAAAAAACCTAAACTAAAAAGAATAAACCTAAAGTAAATAAACTAAACTAAATAAAAATTCAAAAATAAAAAAAATAAAATAAAAAAATGAAAAATAAATTAAATTAAACTAAATAAAATAATCCTAGGTTTACTTAATTTTAAAATAAAACTAGCCACCCCAGGCAGCCAAACCCCAAAACCCTAATCATGGGCCCAAACTCTAAACTAACCCAATCCTGATCTCCTACCCTAAATCATTAACTATAATACAGAGGCCCCAGTCCACTGAGCCACTAGAAACTTAAACCCTAAACCATGAGGCACTACTAAACAGGCCCTGGCCTGGGCCTTGGCAGGTGACACTGAGCTCAAACACTGGACATAGATAATAACCATGACCTAAACTGACACAGACTAAAGTCTTGAGCCCTAGTGACCACTGAGCTGACCTGAGCCCTAGCCTTAAATCCTGAGCACTACCTTAAGCCACAGGCCACACTGGTGGTGAGGCCCTAAACTGACCCCACTCCACAAATCTTGGCCTAAATCCTGAGCCCTAGATCATGGATCCTGACCCTGGGCCCTGGGCCTAAAAGAACCTAAAACTGATCCAAACTAAATGAACCTAAAATAAAATAAATAAACTACTTGCAAACCTGAAATGAAATAAAATGAAAACCTAAACTAAGCTAAACTAAAACCTAAAATAAAATAAAATAAAAAAAAATAAAATGAACTAAAATAAAATAAAAAAGCATAAAAAAACTAAATAAAATAAAATAAACCTAGGATAAATATCCTAAACATAATAAAACTAAATATAAAATAAATATAAAAGAACCTAAAATAAAATAAAACTAAATTAAAACCCTAAACCTAAAAAAATAAACCTAAAATAAAACTTAAAATAAATAAAATAAAACCTAAACCCTAAACTAAAAAAAATTAAACCCTAAATTAAAGATAAAAGAAACCTAAACCTAAAATAAAATAAATAAAACCTAAATATAAACTGATGAACTAACCTAAACCTAATTATAAAATAAAATAAACTAAAAAAACCTAAAAACTAAAAATAAAACCTAAAATAAACTAAAATGAAACCTAAAACCTAAAAATTAAATTAAAACCTAATCTTAAAACTAAAAATAAAATAAAACTAAACTAAAATAAAATAAAATAAAACTCAACTAAAATAAAACTAAACCTAAACTAAAATAAAGCCTAAAATAAACCTAAAATTAAAACTAACTTAAAAATAAAATAAAAACCTAAACCTAAACCTAAAAATTAAAAAAAAACCTAAACCAAAAAGATGTAATAAAACTATAATTTAACTAAAAATAAACCTAAACCTAAACTTAAAATAAACTAAGATAAAAAAACTAAAATAAATAAATCTAAAATAAATAAAACTAAATAAAAAATTAAAAAATAAAGCTAAATAAAATAAAAATAAAATAAATTAAAATAAATATTAAATAAACTAAATAAAATAAATAAACTAAACTTATTGGTTTGCATAAAAAATAAAACCCTAAACCCTGTTTCCTAAACAGGCCTAAACTTAAAATAACCTGATTAAACTCTAAACTTGTAATACTAGGCTGGGACCTTATCATGAACATGATCACAAAATCATCACCAACCACTCTACCCCTGGCCCACAATCCTGACCTAAAGCATGATCTACCCTACTAACCCTCCCACCAAACACTAAACCTAAACCCTACCCTGACCATTTGCCCTGGCTAAAGAATAATCACAAAACACCCTGACTCAAACCCTAAATGCTCCACTCCCTAAATTGTAACCATAAGCCCTAAACCCTAAACTTTAAATCTAAACTTTAAATCCTAAATTGTAAAACTAAACCTAGAGTAACTAAATAAATTTAAAAATATACCTAAACCCTAAAACCTAATAACTTAAACCTAAACCTAAACCTTAAAAATTGGGCAGAACCTTGACCATAGGAACATCATTGTCAACTAAGCTAAGTCTAGATATGACAATGAAGGCGAAGACTAAGGCAGCAGTTATTGTAGTGGTGGTGTGGGATCTAGAGATGTCAATGGATATGTAGGTGGTGGTCAGAGCAGTGGTGGTTATGGAGGCAGGAGGAGTGATACAGGTTACACTCAGGGTGGTGGCTGAGGGTGGGATCAGGGATATGATGGTGGTTCTGATGGAACTGAAGAAACTAAAGAATGGATGATCTGATCTGCTGCTTATGGAACTGTGACTTTACAATAGAGATGGTTATAATTATCTTGGGTTTTTGATTTTCTCTATGCGTGCTCATTTTTTATCTATGTCATCGCTTGTGTCTTAGAGAATTTGGTGTGTTACTTGGCTAATGAAAAGGTTTAGGTTTTATTTTTAATTTTTTGGTTTAGGTTTAGGTTTTTATTTTATTTATTTTAGGTTTAGGTTTATGTTTTTTAAGTTTATTTTTATGATTTATTTCTTAGTTTAGGTTTAGGTTTATTTTTAGTTTATTTTATTTTTTTAGTTTAGGTTCAGGTTCATGTTTAATTTATTCTAGGTTTAGGTTTAGGTTTAAGTTTTATTTATTTTAGTTTAGTTTAATTTTATCTATTTTTAGGTTTATTTTATTTTATTTATTTAGTTTTTATTTTAGGTTTTTTTTTTAGATTAGGGTTTAGGTTTTATTTTTATTTATTTTTAGGTCTATTTTTAAGGTTTATGTTTTTATTTTATTTTATTTTAAATTTATTTTATTTTTTTAGTTTATTTTAGGTTTTTATTTATTTTATTTTTATTTTTTATTTTATTTTATTTTTAGGTTTAGGTTTAGGTTTTAGTTTAGTTTTTTATTTTTATTTTTATTTTATTTTATTTAGGTTAAGGATTTTTTATTTATTTTATTAGTAGGTTTTATTTTATTTAGGCTTAGGTCTTTGGTTTTTAGGGTTTAGGGTTTAGGTTTAAGTTTAAGGTTTGGGTTTTAGTTTAGGGTTAAGGGGTTTAGGGTTTAGGGTTTAGTGTGTTTACTTCAAGAGGGTATAAGTTTAGTTTAGGGTTTAGGTTTAGGGGTTGGATTTAGGTTGAGTTTTATTGTTTAGTGTTTAGGGTTTAAGCTTTATAATTTAGCGTTAGTTTAGAGCTTAGAGTTTAGAATTTTAGGGTTTAGGGTTTAGGAGGGTTAGGGTTAGAGATTAGGACTTAAGATTTAGGGTTTAAGGTGTAGGGTTTAGGGTTAGTTTATAGTTTAGGGTTTAGGGTTTAGGGTTTTTTAGGGTTTGTGGTTTAGGGTTTAAGGTTTAGGGTTATAGGTTTAGGGTTTAGGGTTTAGGGTTGAGGATTTAGGGTTTAGGGTTTAGGGTTTAGGGTTTAAGGTTTTTTTCTTTAAAATTAAGTAAACTCATAGGTTTAGGTTTATTTAGTTTATTAAGTTTATTTTTTATTTATTTTTGTTTATTTTATTTTTTTATTTAGGTTTATTTTTTATTTTTATTTAGTTTAGTTTATTTATTTTAGGTTTTTTAATTTTAATTTAGGTTTTTTAATTTAGTTTATTTTTTAGGTTTAAGTTTAGGTTTAGGATTATTTTTTAGTTGGGTTTTATTTTTATTTTATTTTTTAGGTTTAAGGATTATTTTTTATTTTTAGCTTTTATTTTTTAGTTTAGGTATAGGTTATTTTTAGGTTATTTTATTTTATTTAGTTTAAGTTTAGGTTTTATTTATTTTAGTTTAGTTTATTTTAGTTTAGGTTTATTTTATTTTTTTTATTTTGTTTTTCTTTTAAGTTTGGATTTTTTTATTTAGAGATTCAGATTTATTTTAATTTTTTTATCTTAGGTTTTTTTATTTTTATTTTATGTTTAGTTTTTATTTTATTTAGTTTTTTTCTTAGGTTTATCTTATTTTTTAGTTTAGTTTAGGTTATTATTTATTTTCTTTAAGTTTTTTTATTTTAATTTATTTTTAGCTCTAGGTTGGGGTTTTAGTTTATGTTTTTATTGTATTTTATTTTGTTTATTTTATTTTCTTAAGGTTTAGGTTTATTTATTTATTTTATTATTAGGTTTTATTTAGTTTAGGTTTAGGTTTTAAGGTTTAGGGTTTAGGGTTTAGGGTTTAGGGTTTAGGCTTTAGGCTTTAGGGTTAAGTGTTTAGCCTTTAGGGTTTAGGGTTTTGAGGGTTTAGGGTTTAGGGTTTAGGATTAGCTTAGGTTTAGGGTTAGTTTAGGGTTTAGGATTTATGGTTTTAGGGTTTAGGGTTAGAGTTAAGGTTTAGGGTTTAGGGTTAGTTCATGGTTTAAGGTTTTTTAGGGTTTAGGGTTTAGGGTTTAGGGTTTGGGGTTGTATGTTTAGGGTTGTAGGTTTATGGTTTAGGGTTTAGGACTTAGTGCTTAGGGTTTAGGGTTTAGGGGTTTATTTTTAATTAAGTAAACCAATAGGTTTTAGTTTATTTAGTTTATTTTTTTATTTTATTTTTTATTTTTATTTAGGTTTAATTTTTATTTTTATTTAATTTAATTTATTTATTTTAAGTTTATTTATTTTAATTAAGTTTTTTTATTTTAATTTATTTTTTAAGTTTAGGTTTAAGTTTATGCTTATTTTTTAGTTTTATTTATTTTATTTTATTTTTAAGGTTTAAGTTTTATTTTTTATTTTTAGGTTTAGGTTTAGGTTTTTATTTTACTTTTTTAAGTTTAGGTTTTAGGTTTTCATTTTTGGTTTATTTTTAAGTTTTATTTTTTAATTTAGGTTTAGATTTATTTTTAGTTTATTTTATTTTATTTAGTTTAGAGTTTACGTTTAGTTTATTTTAGGTTTATGTTTAGGTTTTATTTATTTTAGTTAAGTTTATTTTTGTTTAGGTTTAGGCTTATTTTATTTGGTTTGTTTAAGTTTAAGTTTTTTTTTAGTTTAGGTTTTATGGTTTAGAGTTTTAGGGTTTAGGGTTTTGGGTTTAGGGTTTAGGGTTTAGGTTGTAGGTCTATGCTTCATGTTTTAGTTTAGGGTTAAGGGTTTTTGCCTTTTCTTAATAGAGAACAAATTCAGATTCAACATTTCTTTTATTTTGATTTCATCAACCAAGTAACGTACCAAGTTTTCTAAGACAGGAGTGACAACATAGATAAAAAATGAGCACTCATAGAGCAAATCAAAAACCCTAGGTAACTTAAACAATCTCTATGGTAAAGTCACAGTTCCATAAGCAGCAAATCAGATCGACCGTTCTTCAATTTCTTTAATTCCTATTAGAACCACTTGGCCTCTCGAGTAGCAAAATCCACCATCATATTCTTGATCTCTCCTATTGCCACCACCACGATTGTAACCTCCATCGCTCATCCTGCATCCATAACCACCACTACTCCAACCACCACCTCCATATCCACCAGCACCTATATATCCTAAACCACCACTATGATAGCTTTGCCTCGCCTTCACCATGCTAAATCTAGGCGGCGTGGTGATGATGTTCACCAAGGTTCCCCATTCTGGGTTTAGGTTTGTGTTTTTTTAAGTTAATTTTTCATATTTAATTACTTTACTTTTAGGTTTAGGTTTAGGTTTGGTGTTTATGTTAGGTTTGTGAGTGAGAGGTTTTTAGAGTTTTAGGGTTTATGCTTTTAAAGTTTAGGGTTTAAGGTTAGGGTTTGGGGGTTTAGGGTTTTAGGGTTTTAGGGTTTTTAATTATGGTTTTAGGGTTTGGGGTTAGTTAGGGTTTAAGTTTTGCTTTGGCTTTAGGGTTTAGGGTTTAGGGTTTAGGGTTTAGAGTTGAGGGTTAATTTAGGCTTAGTTCATGGTTTATGGTTTAAAGTTAGGGTTAGGGTTTAGGGTTGAAGGTTTAGGGTTTAGGGTTTTGTGTTTTGGGTTAGTTTAGAGGTTTACGATTTTTTAGGTTTTAGGGTTTATAGTTTAGGATTTAGTGTTTGGGTTCTATTTTACGGTTTAGGGTTTTTTCTAAAAAGTAAGTTAAGTAAACTAGTAGGTTTAGGTTAATTTATTTTATTTAGTTTATTATTATTTAGTTTAGTTTATTTATTTTAGTTTTATTTTTTAGTTTATTTTTTAGGTTTAGGCTTTGGTTTATGCTAATTTTTTAGTTGGGTTTTACTTTTATTTTATTTTTTAAGTTTAGGATTTCTTTTTTATTTTTAGGTTTAGGTTTAGATTTTCATTTAATTTTTTTTTTTAAGTTTAGGTTTTAGGTTTATTTTAGGTTTTTTTAATTTAGGTTTAGGATTATTTTTTTTATTTATTTTATTTTATGTTTAGGGTTTAGGATTAGTATTTTAGTTTTAGGTTTAGGTTTTATTTATTTTAGTTTAGGTTTAATATATTTTATTTTATTTATTTTAAGTTTATATTTTTCTTTTTAGTTCAAGGTTTAGGGTTTAAGGTTTTTGGTTTTTTGAACATAGAATAAATTTAGATTCAATATTTCTTCTTTTCGATTTCATCAACCAAGTAACACACCAAGTTTTCTAAGAGACAAGCGACAACATAGTTAAAAAATGACCACACATATAGCAAATCAAAAACCCTAGATAACTTGAACTGCTCTCAGAAGATTCCATAAGCAGATCAAATCGACCATTCTTCAAATTCTCTAGTTTCCATCAGAACCACCCCGGCCTCTTGAGTAGCGGGATCCACCATCATATCCCCGATCTCTCCCTCTGCCACTACCACGGTTGTAACCTTTGTCGCTCCTCCCACCTCCATAATTACCACAGCTCCGACCACCACCTCCATATCCACCATCACCTACAGATCCCCAACCACCACTATGATAAGCCGCTCGCCTTCCTCCACTCAGATCTAGACCGAGCTTGGTTGATCCTCGGTTCACTACCCATTCTTAGGGTTTATGTTTATTAGGTTTTATGGCTTAAGTTTATTTTTAAATTTATTTAGTTACTTTAAGTTTAAGTTTAGGGTTTGGGGTTTAGGGTTTATTTGTGGTTTAGAGTTTAGGTTTATGGGTTTAGGTTTAGGTTTAGGTGGTTTAGGGTTTAGGGTTTTTTTAGGCTTTGGAGTTAAGCTCTAGGGTTAGGTTTGATGATTCTAAGTTTAGGGTTTTGCCAAGGGTTTAGGGTTTTAGGTTTAGCAATTTAGGGTTAGTTTAGGGTTTAACAGGTTAGGATTAGGGATTAGTTTAAGGTTTAGTTTTGTGGATTTAGGGTTTAGGATATGTTAGTTTAGGTTTCTTTTTTTAAAAGTAAACATTGGTTCAATTTTATTTAGTTTACTTTTATTTAGTTTAGTTTATTTATTTTGGATTTCTTTATTTTATATTTAGATTTTATTTTAGCTTTTAGGTTTAGGTTTAGTTTATTTTATTTTTAGGTTTAGGTTTTATTTTTTTATTTTAGGTTTAAGTTATGTTTTTATTTTATTTTTGTTAGGTTTTAGGTTTTTTATTTAGGTTTTATTTTTGAGTTTAGGTTTAGCATTATTTTTAGTTTATTTTGGTTTATTTTGTTTAGGGTTGAGGTTTAGTTTATTTTAGGTTTATGTTTAGGATTTATTTATTTTATTTTAGTTTATCTTAGGTTTAGGTTTATTTTATTTTGTTTAATTTAAGTTTAGGTTTTTTTTTTTCATTTTGAGTTTAGGTTTTATTTTTTATTTATTTTTATGTTTTATTTTTAGGTTTAAGTTTTTATTTTATTTTATTTTTGGTTTATTTTATTTTTATTTTACATTTGTTTTTACCTTATTTAGGTTTTTATTTTGTGGTTTATTTTATTTCTTAGTTTAGTTTAAGTCTTATTTATTTTATTTTAGTTTAGTTTATATTATTATTTTATTTTATTTATTCATTTAGATTAGGCTTAGGTTTAGGTTTAGGTAGGTTTAGGTTTTAGTTTATATTTTATTTTATTTTTATTTTATTTATTTTATTGAGGTTTAGGTTTTTATATTTATTTTTTTTAGATTTTTTTAGTTTAGTTTTAAGTTTTAGGTTTGTGGGTTTAGGGTTTGGGTGGGGTTTAGGTTTAGGGGTAGGTTGGGTTTAGATTAGGGTTTGTTTAAGGTTTAGTTTAGAGTGTTGTGGTTTATGGTTTATGGTTTTAAGGTTTTTAGGTTTGTTTTAGGGTTTAGGGTTTAAGGTTGTATTTATTCGTGATTTATGGTTAAGATTTTTTATTTTTTTATATTTTTATTTTATTTATTTTCAAATTAAGCAAACTCATAGGTTTAGGTTTATTTAGTTTTTTTATTTTAGTTTATTTTATTTTTATTTATTTTAGACTATTTTATTTTTTAGTTTAGTTTATTTATTTTAAGATTATTTATTTTAGTTTAGATTTTTTATTTTTAGGTTTTTATGTTTAGTTTAGGTTTGTTTTTTAGTTTATTTTTTTTTAATTTTATTTTTTAGGTTTAGGTTTTATTTCTTAGTTTAAGGTTTATGTTTAGGTTTTAATTATATTTTTTTAGGTTTAGGTTGTAGGTTTTAATTTTTGGTAGGTTTTATTTTTTAGTTTAAGTTTAGGTTTATTTTTAGTTTATTTTATTTTATTTAGGGTTTAAGTTTAGGTTTAGTTTTAGGTTTTATTTATTTTAGTTTAGTTTATTTTAGTTTAGGTTTAGGTTTATTTTTTTATTTTAGGTTTAGGTTTTCTTTAATTTAGGTTTTTGGTTTTTTTTTTTTTTTTTAGGTTTATTTTTTTAGGTTTAGGTTTTTATTTCATTTTTATTTTATTTTATTTTAGGTTTTTTTATTTTTATTTTAGGTTTAGTTTTAATTTTTTTTATGTAAAACTTGTCGAATTAATCATGACATGAATCTCTTAAAATCTTTCGGTTGAATTGTATGGCTGAATCTGAAAAGTGCAAGTGCTACATCGACTCCTCGAAAAAAATAATCAAGGTTCCATGGATGCGAAAGAAGTTAGTCCATGAAACTAGAATTAAGTTAGGATCTTGTTATATAGGTACTCTTACAGGTAAACTAATAGAATTAATATATATTATGGTTCATAGGAAGACAAATATTTTATGTGTTCAAGAAACTAAATTGGTTGGAGAGAAAGCCAAAGAGATTGATAATTTAGGTTTTAAACTTTGGTATTCAGGTAGAAGTCGAATTAGAAATGGCGTAGGTGTGATTATAAATAATAGTTTGAAGGATAATGTTATAAATATTAATAGAGAGAGAATTATAGCTTTAAAGATTATTGTTGATACTAAGATTATCAATGTTATAATTATTTATGCTTCTAAAGTAGGTTTGGATGTAGGCTCAAAAGAAATTTTTTGGAATGAATTAAAGTGATTAATATAAAATATACCTCTTGAAGAAAAAGTATTTATTGGAGGAAATTTAAATGGACATGTTGATAGAGGGGTAGAAGATTTAGGTTTGTATTCATGGTGGTTATGGATTTGGAGTGCCTAAATGGTTAGATATATTGAATTTTGCTTTAGGCTATGATTTTGTAGTTGCTAATACTTTATTTAAGAAAAAAGATGAGCATTTTATTACTCATAAAAATGGATCTAGCAAAACACAGATTGATTATTTTCTGATAAGAAAAATAGATCATTTAGATTGTAAGGATTGTAAGGTCATTCAAAGTGAAAGTTTAAATACCTTATATAAATTATTAATGTTAGATTTTAAGATGAAAGTTTTGAAGATAAAAAATAAATCAAATTATTATTCTAGGATTAGATGGGGTCACCTGAAAAATACTAATAAAAATATTTTTAAGAGCAAGCTATAAGAGCTTAGAATTTAGGATGTTCATAAGGAAGCTAATGTTATGTTGGAAAATGTAGCAAGTGAAACTAAACAAGCTACTAAAAATATGCTTGGAGAATCAAAAGGAAAAGCTTCTTTTAATAAAAATAGTTGGTGGTAGAGTCAGAATGTGCAAGAAAAGATAAAAAATAAGAAGTGTTGTTATAATACTTAGTTTAGATGTAAAAACTCAAAGAATTGGGAGAAATATAAAGTGGCATGTAGAGGTTCAAAGAAAGCAATATATGATTAAAAAATTTATCTTTTAGTGATTTATACAATAGCTTAGATACCAAAGAAGGTGAAAGATGTATGTACAAGTTAGCTAACCAAAGAGATAGAAGAAGTAAAGATCTAGCTCAACTAAAGTGTATTAAGGATGAAAATCATAAAGTGCTTTCCTTAGAAAAGGATATTGAAAGTAGGTGGATGAGGTATTTTGATAAACTTTTCAATGAAGGATCTAGAAAAATGATTGATTTTAGCAACCTTAATACCTTAAATAAAAATAGGAATTTTGTTTTTATCATCATATTAGTAAATCTGAAGTTAAAGAAGCTTCAAAGAAAATGAAAAGTGGAAAAATAGTAGGACCTGATAAGTGGAGATTTAGAAGATCAAGGAATTTCATGGCTTACAAATATTTTTAATCTTATTTTAAAGACTAAAAAGTTGTCAGATTAGTGGAGAAAGAGTTTGTTGATTCTTATATTTAATAATAAAGGTGATGCACAAGAGTGTGCAAATTATAGAGGAATTAAGTTAATGTGCCACACATTAAAACTATAGGAGAGAGTAATTGAGCATAGGTTATGATGTCATAGAAAAGTTTCTCACAACCAATTTGGTTTCATGCAAGGTAGATCTACTATGGATGCTATACATTTGTTAAGAGGTTTGATGGAGAAGTATAGAGAAAGCAAGGAGGATCTACCTATAATATTTATTGATTTTGAGAAAGCTTATAATAAAGTTTGAAGAGTTGTTCTTTAGAGAGTTCTAGAAAATAAAGGAGTTAATATTGGTTATATTCAAGTCATTAAGAATATGTAGACTAGAGCTATTACTTGTGTCCAAACACAAGAAGGATTGATAAAATATTTTTCTATTTCAGTTGGATTACATCTAGGAATAACTTTAAGCCCTTATCTTTTTTGCTTTAGTTATGGATGTTCTTACTAGGCATTTATAGGAAGATGTATCTTGGTGTATGCTTTTTGATGACAATCTTCTTGTTGATAAGACTAGAGAGGGAGTCCAAGAGAAACTTGAATTATGGAGGTCAACCTTAGAGTCTAATGATTTTCATTTAAGTAGATCTAAAACTGAATATATGGAGTGCAATTTTAGTTGTAGAAGTTATAGTGGGAGTGTTGTGACATTAGGTGAATAAGTCATTAAAAAGAGTGAGAGATTCAGATATTTAGGCTATATTATTCAAAATGATGTTGAAATAGATGGAAATTTTATTAGTAGAATTCAAGTTGGATGGTTAAAGTGGGGGAATGCATCTGACTTGTTGTGTGATAGAGAAGTACCGCCTAAACTTAAGTGAAAATTTTATAAGATGGTGGTAAGACCTGTAATGATTTATGGTGCAAAATGTTAGCCAGTAAAAGAGAAGCATGAGACTAAGTAAAGTGTTATAGAGATGAGGATGCTCAGGTGGATGAGTTGCTTTACTCTTAGAGATAAAATGTGAGATGAGTATGATCAGAAAAAAAGTTGGAATAGCTCTAGTGGTAGATAAGATTAGAGAGAGTCACCTTACATGATTTGGTCACATAAAGTGTTGGTCGTCCAATGATCTAGTTAAGAGAGTAAATGCATTAGATTTACCTTATGTTAAGAAAGGTAGAGGTAGACCTAAAAAAGCATGGTTAAGATGTATAAATAATGACCTTAGTATACTTGAATTAAATGAAAATTTGACACATAATAAGACACAATAGAGATGAAGGATTCATGTAGCTAACCCAACATAGTGGGATAAAGGCTCGTTGTTGTTATTATTGTTGTTGTAAGTTTTTTCATTTATTTTATTTAGCTTAGGTTTAAGTTTTTGCCTTTTTAGGGTTTAGGGTTTATAGTTTATAGTTTAGGGTTAGTTGAGGGTTAAGGGTTTGGGTTTAGGGTTTAGGGTTTAAATCTTAGGGTTTAGGGTTTAGGATTTACGGTTTTAGGGTTTAGGGTTTAGGGTTTAGAGTTTAGGCTTTTTAGGATTTAGGGTTTAGGGTTTAGGGTTTAGGTTTAGGTCTAGGGTTCAAGTTTTAGTTTAGGGTTTAGGGTTTTTATTTTTTTTAATAGAGAATAAATTCAGATTCAACATTTCTTCTTTTCAATTTCATAAACCAAGTAACACGCCAAGTTTTCTAAGAATAAGGGATGAGATAAATAAAAAATGAGCATGCATAGGGCAAATAAAAAAACCTAGATAACTAGAACCATCTCTACAATAAAGACACAATTTGATAAGCAGTAGATTGGATCCACCGTTCTTCAATTTCTCTAGTTCCCATCAGAATCACCCCGGCCTCTCGAGTAGTGGGATCCACCATCATATCCTTGATCTCTCCCTCCACCACCACAATGGTTGTAACCTCCGTCATTCCTCTCGCATCCATAACCACCACTGCTCCTACAACCGCCTCCATATCTAGCAACACCTTTAGATCCCCCACCACCACTATGATAACCAGCCTTCACCTCCACAACCGTGATATAGAGCACGGTTGAGTGATGTTCTTACCGTCAAGGTTTTTCCCATTCTTAGGGTTTAGGCTTAATTTTTTAATTTATTTAGTTACTTTAGGTTTAGGTTTATTATTTGGGGTTTGGGGTTAGGGTCCAGGGTTTTAGGTTTAGGGTTTAGGGTTTAGGTCTTTAGGGTTTATGCTTTTAGGGTTTAGTGTTTAGGGTTTAATGTTTAAGCTTTAGGGTTTAGTGTTTTGAGGGTTTAGGGTTTAGGGTTTAGAGTTTAGGGTTAGCTTAGGGTTTATGATTAGTTTAAGGTTTAGGGTTTAGGAATTAAAGTTTAGATTTTTTAAGGTTGAGAGTTTAGAGTTTAGGGTTACTTTAGGGTTTTGAGTTTAGGGTTTTAGGGTTTAGGGTTTAGGGTTTATGGTTTAGGGTTTAGGGTTTCAGGGTTTAAGGTTTGGTTGGGAGTTTTGGTTTAGGGTTTTAGGATTATTTAGGGTTTAAGATTTAGGGTTTAGTGTTTAGGGTTTTAGAGTTTAAGGTTTAGGGTTTAGTTTAGGCAAGTGGGTTTGGGTTAGGGTGTAGTTTTTGACAAGTTTAGGTTTATTTACTTTATTTTGTTTATTTCATTTATTTTTTATTTATTTTAGTATATTTTATTTTTTTATTTTTATTTAGGTATTTTTTTATTTAGTTTAGTTTATTTAATTTAAGTTTATTTATTTTAGTTTAGGTTTCTTATTTTAGTATATTTATTTTAGTTTAGGTTTTTTATTTTAGTTTTTTTTATTGTTTATGTTTAACTTATATTTTTTATTTTTAGGTTTAGATTTAGGTTTTTATTATATTTTTTAGGTTTAAGTTTTCAATTTTAGGTTTTTATTGCAGGTTTCTTTTTAGGTTATTTTTTAGTTTTGGTTTAGTTTTATTTTTAGTTTATTTTAATTTATTTAGTTTAGGTTTAGGTTCAGTTTATTTTATTTTAGGTTTAAGTTTTTTATTTATTTTATTTTTTAGGTATATTTTATTTTATTTTAGGATTATGTTTTTTTTTAGTTTTAGGTTTAGGTTTTATTTCTTATTTATTTTAGGTTTATATTTAGAATTTTTTTAGGTTTAAGTTTTATATAGTTTGTATTTTATTTTATTTTAAGTTTTTATTTTAATTTAAGTTTATTTTAATTTTATTTAGGTTTTAAATTTTATTAGTTTCATTTTGTTTTTATTTATATTATTATTTTATTTATTTTATTTGATTTTCTAGGCTTAGGTTTAGGTTTAGTTTATGTTTGTATTTTATTTTATTTTATTTTGGTTTAGGTTTTTTATTTATTTTATTTTTAGGTTTTATTTAGTTTAGGTTTAGGTTTAGGTTTAAATTTATTTTAAGTTTAGGGTTTAGGGTTTTTAGGGTTATGGAGTGGTTAGGTAGGGTTTAAGGCTTAGGGTTTAGTTTAGGGTTTAGGGTTTAGGGTATAGGTCAAGGTTTATGCTTTAGGGTTTAGTGTGTTTAATCTTTAGGGTTTAGTTTTGAGTTTTAGGGTTTAGGGTTTAGAGTTTAGGGCTAGCTTAGGGTTTATGATTAGTTTAGAGTTTAGGAATTAGAGTTTAGAGTTTTTAAGGTTTAGAGTTTAGAGTTTAGGGTTAGTTTAGGTTTTTGAGTTTAGGGTTTTAGGGTTTAGGGTTTAAGGTTTAGGGTTTAAGGTTAGGTTTTGGGGTTTAGGGTTTAGGGTTTGGTTTAGGTTTGGTTTGAGTTTTTTAGGGTTTAGGGTTTTAGGATTAGTTTAGGGTTTAAGATTTAAGGTAGTTTAGTTTTAGTTTAGGTAGGGTTTAGGGTTTAGGGTTTAGGGGTTTGGTTTTATAGGTTTAGGGTAAGTTTTAGGGTTCAGGGTGTAGGGTTTACCGATAGGTTTAGGTTTATTTACTTTATTTTGTTTATTTCATTTATTTTTATTTATTTTAGTTTATTTTATTTTTTATTTTTAATTAGGTATATTTTTTTATTTTTATTTAGTTTAGTTTATTTAATTTAAGTTTATTTATTTTAGTTTTTTTTTTATTTTAGCTTTATTTATTTTAGTTTATTTTTATTTTAAGTTTTATTGTTTTATGTTTAA
>CM038221.1:149467649-149573579 GCA_021442155.1 Cymbidium sinense
ATTTCATCCTTTGATATTGTTAATCCCCACCGTCCGATCCTCGATGATGGAGAAATTGCAAAGACCGCCTACCGACGAATATAGATGTGATAACTTAAATAACCAATCACATTGTGCCACATGGAAAGCGTCACATCCACACCGGCAATATTTATATTATATAATTAGCTATTTAATTAATTTTAATCACAAAATCTTCAAAATACATAACTAAATGTAAAAAAAATCATAAAATACAAACTCAAATGCATTTTAAAGATATTTCAAAGGAGAATAATATAAAATTAAGTTTAATTGATTTTGAAAATTTCATGTAATTTAAGTTTTATGGGAATATAATTATGTTAATACTCTAATTATTCCATTGATTAATTCCAAACTTCTAGGTATGTTTAGTGGGATGACTTACCTCCCCTAATTTTCTTGGAATTTATTAATGGTTTAATTAGTAATTGCTTGATTCAATTCCTAATCACTCTCTTAATTACTTAAATGATTAATTAACCTATTAAACATTGATAAATTCATTAATTAAGTTGCTAATTACCTTAGAACAAAATGGACTTAGGAATGAGATTAGAGTTTTCCCAAATCTTTTCCCTAAGTTTATATTTCATTTGATAAAATGTAATTAAGAAAATTAATTAAATAGTTTAATCACTTTTTTAAATGACTTAATTAATCAAAATTTTAAAATCAAATCAATTTGAATTTAATCAATTTCCTTCTTGGGTAGATACTTAGGTGTTCAATAACCTAAGCTTAAGGAAATCATATCTAACCCATATGTGTGGAAGGGTTATGAAAGTACTTAAATTAAACCCTTTAGCTTAATTAATCATTAATTATGAGCTAAATGCATTAGGCACCTTTCTTTTTTAGGTGCATTCCTAATTTAATTCCTTGTGATTTTATGTCATACATTGCCACATAATTATTTGGTTAAATATGTTAAAGTGGTATAGGTAAGGGGTAATTAATGGACTTAATGTACACCTTAACCTAAAAAAATATAAAATCAATCTAATGGTTCTAAAATTAAACTAAAATAACATACACATGTGGGAGATGGGTTAGGACCAGCAAACCTTCTCACATTTCCTAAATTCAAATCAAACTCAAAACAAAAATCAAAATTTCTTTAAACAATTTGATTCACTTTAAATAATCTTATTCCATAGGATTGTCTTTAGAATTAATTAGGTGAATGAAATTACATGCTTACATCACTTTATTTTTCTTTCTAGCATGCTAAATGTGTTGTCATATGAAATCATGCATTTATGTCTTTTAAAAAATCAAATTAAAATGAAATGTTTTCCTTTATGTCAAATTGCATGTTTTGGCTAAAGTAAGAATATGAATGGCTATTATCACTATTAAATCCAAAATTATTTTCAAAACTTATAAATCAAACATTGTAAATGAAAGGTATGCTACTTATAATTATTTATAAGCTTGCATGTAGTATAATATAAGATGTGCATTATGTGACTTTTCCTTCTCTTCTTTAACATAGTTTGAATAGGATTTGCAAAGTGTATAGTTCATTTGAAAAGACATAACACTTGCTTAAATCCATTCCTATTCATTCTATGTTATTTAAGAAGGACCTTCACATTTTCACATATAAATTAAACAACCAAAATCAAACAAACAAACATAAACTTTTGCATGATTCTTTTCCATTCATTTCTTTTTGTACATGCACATGTATTTAAGAAAAGTGGTATATTAGTCTGGACACCTCGGGGTTGAGAGGCTTTAAGTAGCCCCAAGTAGGTCTTGTACCTTACACCCCTAGTGTAGAAAATAATGGCATACTCACTTATGTCTTTCATACATGTAAATGTGCATATGAATAATGGATAAAAGAATCTCTCTTTTCTACTTAACAAAATCATGCATACATGAAACATCCAAATTTTCTTAACAAACATCTCTAGCATTCATCATTAAGTGTGCTAAATATTTTCATTTGCATGTATAGATATGCTTAGATTCATCCATATGCATGTTACATGTTGGAAAGAAATAAAGTGTTGTGTGTTTTGTGATAGTAATTCACTTTACTTAATCTTAAAATGCCTTTCTCTTTTGAATAGGTTTGGAAATATCTAAACTTAGGATTAATTAAAACACATAATAAAACATTCACTAAACAAAATCATTAATGAATCTACCTTAGAAATTACTTAAGGGAGGAAAGAGAAGTTCTCTTTCCTCTCTTTACAACACTTAGTAATTATGGTTCATTCAAACCAAATCAAATCATCAAATAAAATCAACCAAATCAACTAAATCACTTAAATGAAACCACCTCTAAGTTGAATCTTCATACTTAGAAAATCTAACCTTAAAGCCTAGCTAAGACACACCACACAAACCTTAAATGGCACACACACTAAGTCACCATTTCTAGTCCTATGTTATGTGCATGGTTTGATGATTTTTTTATTTTGTGATGTGATATTTTAGTGATGTTTATGTAGATGAATGGTATGATCTTAGTCTAATCATTATCTTCTATGTGATTGCTTAAGGTATAATAAAAATATAAATACTTTTGCAGTTGCTTATACCCCTAAGCATAATCCAAAATAGGCGTGTGGACTTGGTTACCCATGTGGGGTGCTAAGTCCAATTTATTCATATACATGCTTGGGATGTGTGGTTTGTTTAGCTAATCTTTATTTTGTAGGTTTTAGTTAGATTTATTTTTTCCCATTTTCATGTAATTTTGTAATTAAGATTTGGAATGAATGTTATGGGGGATTAGGATGAACATTGGTCATAAGACTGTATTATGTACCATGTGAAGCCTTTGGAGCAAACCACATTCCAACCAACCAAAGAAGAAAGAAAAAGAAGAAAGAAGAAAAAGAAAGAAAGAAATGAAGAAATGAAGAATGAAGACCCCATAACATGAATTCCTTTATTATAATTAATTCATTTATAAAGGTTGTATAAGGGTAGAGCTCACAATTTTTTTTTTGGGTTTGTATGGTGACCATAAAAGGCCTTTTATTCTTTTGCTAGCTTTATAAATTGTTTGATGTTTGTTTAGCTTGTGCATTAAGATGACATATTTTCCTAGTTTCTTCTTGCTTTGATGAATGGCTAGATGAATTAGGCTCTTAGAAAAATAAATTTTCTATCCAATTAATCAACTCAAAACTAAAATTAACAACTCATAACCTCACCTAAAGCCTAGTTATAAATCAAGATAAAAGATTTAGCAACCCCTTAGCTGGATGTTGTATGTTTCACATCATGCATAAAAAGCATCTTGTTTTCACTCTTTTGGAGGGCTTCCACCTTTGTGTGAGAACTTGGCTTGACCTTGAGAGCCATGGTGGAAACACACCTTTCTTGCTAATTTTGGCCATAATCAATTTCTCATGCATTAGCATATGAATCCTATAAGTGTGTCAAATAATTGTCCAAAATAAAATAAAATATAAAAAATTTGCATTAGATTTAAGTCAATCATGCCCTACATGATCTAGTCTCTTAGGGAGTGTGTTTAAGGACTTAGTTCTTTCTAAATAAATAATAAACTTAGCTATCTTGCAAAAGCATATGACTTGCCTACATATTTTTAAATCGTAGGAGGAGTTAGTTGGCAGTCACCCCTAGGTGGTTGTAAGTCCAACAGTTAGGTGATTTATCCTCTCTTGTGGAGTTAAACTATATACCCATTTTCATCTTATATTTAGGTCATGCTTCGGCCTTCGCCAAAGGGTTCAGAGGTTGCTACTTTCCTTTGCAGGCTACGAGCATAAATCCTCGCCTCTTAGAAATTTCCACGATCTTGTATCATGGAATTACAAGCCCTAGATTTATAATAAAAATTCAACTCAAATAAATAATTCCCCTCAACTTCAAAAATATAAAGCCCAACTATAGGATAGTTTAGGATGCTTACTAGGGTTTCTAGTATCATAAGCATCCCCTACTTATCTTCTTTTGGCTTGATAATAACTCCTCTCTTGATCAATCCCATGATCTTCCAAAAAATAAACCAATTGATTGATAATCCTATCTTTGAAATCTTTGGAGATAATGATCATTTACCTTAATCGAGAGTATTCTTAAGGAATCTCATTCCTTAGGATGTAATTAACTATGGGGGCTTGCCTCCATAGGGAATTAATGAACCCGATTTAAAATAAACACTGCTTTACTTTTCCATGTAAAAGGGGAAGAATCTGTTCATAGAAGACCCATAGTCCTTAGAGTCTTTATTAGGTGATTAGATCCATTGTGTGGTGACTTCTCATTGAGATGGTACATTTCCTCAGATGTCTAGATCACCCTAATAAGAACATCTATGGATCTAGTGTCCAAAGAGGCATATATTTTTTCATTTTATCCTTTCCAAAAAGATAGATGAAGATGAGTATTTTTCACCACAATTTTCTAGTAATCACGTTCCTCTCTCCATCTTTGGTAAATGATCATTGTCCAAGTATCGATAGTGGGTTTGTATTTTATATGAACCCAAAACTATCTTTCTTTTATTGGCACTTAGTTTATTTTATTCTTAAGCTAAGCTAGCCAACATCCTTTAGGTTTTAGGACTTCACTTTGTGAAGGTCTTAAAATCCATGTTGGGTTCCCCAATAGGTTAAAATAAAAAACTTAATGTAAAGAAATAACTAAAGACTTCTTCCTTATCATTTTTATGATAAGGAAATTTTCATTCCAAAAATAAAGAGAAATAAGTCCTTTATAAAAACGTTAATCTCCAAAATGCACTTTTTCAAAATACACATAATACAATGTTTTGCACAAAAATTTTCATAAACCACCCTCATCTAACAATCCTCATGATTTTTATATGTAGGATCATTTCAAAAAATAAAATCCCAAAATTATATTTTCAAAAAGCACAAATGAACATCTTCACTCAATTTATTTTGATGAAGATTTCATTTTTAAAACTAAAATCAACAATCTCTTTTCAAAAATAAAATCCAGCAATCATTTTTTCAAAAAGCACAAATGAACATCTTCACAATTTATTTTGAATGAAGATTTCATTTAAAATAAAATCAATAATCATGTTTTCAAAATAAAATCCAACAATCATATTTCAAAAGGACAAATGAACATCATCATAATTTATTGATGAAGATTTCATTTTCAAAATAAAAAAATAATCATCCTTTCAAAATTGACAAATCATCTTTCAAAAATAAAAAATGACAATCATCTTTTCAAAATCAAACACATGGATCTTCATTTAGCATACCAAATTTGTTATGAAGATCCTCTTTTCAAAAAAAACATCAAAATAAATACATTTGATCCTTCATTTAGCATACCCAAATTTGCTAAATGAAGATCCTTTTTCAAAATTAAAATAACATTTGGATCTTTCATTTAGCATACCCAAATTTGCTAAGTGAAAATCCTCTTTTCAAAAAAAAAAAAAATAAACATTTGGATTTCATTTAGCATACCCAAATTTGCTAAGTGAAAATCCTCTTTTCAAAAAAAATCAAAACATAAAAAAAACACATTTGGATCTTTCATTTAGCATACCCAAATTTGCTATGAAGATCCTCTTTTCAAAATCAAAATCAAAAAAAAATCAAAACACACATTTTTTATTTAGCATACCTAAATTTGCTAGTAAAAAAATCCTCTTCAAAATCAAAAAAGAAACACATTTGATTTCTATTTAGCATACCTAAATTTAAGTAAGAATCCTCTTTTCAAAAATCAAAAAAATAAACACATTTGGATTTCTTAACATACTTAAATTTGCTATAATCCTCTTTTCAAAATCATCAAAACACAAAATATATTTGATCTTAAGCATACCTAAATTTGCTAAGTAAAGATCCTCTTTTCAACAAAAATTTGGATTCTTCATTTAGCATACCCAAATTTGCTATGAAGATTTTCAAATTCACACATGATTCACAAACAAGCAAAAGAAGAAGAAAATTATTTTCAAACACCTCATTAGCAAATTTGCTAAGTGAGTAAATTCCAAAAAATCACAAATCAAAACAAAATCAATTGACCCTTTACTTTAACATACTCAAATTTGTTAAATGAAGGGTCTCAAACTCAAAAAATCAAATTCAAATATGAACCTATGGAAGCATCAATCTCTTGAAAAAATATTTGAACCCATTTTAAACATACACAAATTTGTTGAAAATGGATTCTACATTAAAAAAAAAATCTTCTTTCCAATCAATTCCAAAATCTCTCTTCCAAATTCATTTGAGCCCCACTTAACACTTTCAAGTTGTTGAGTGTGGGTTCAAATTCTAAATCAAAATTCAAACAAAGAGAATCTGATTCAAACTTATTTTTCAACATTGTAGACTTCAGCCAGCTTTTAGTTAGTTCTCCGTAGTAATGACAAAGTATGTCTTCACATTTTCCTGGATGGATTTGGCCTTGATCGCCGCCTCCCTATTTGACTATGCCCACCATCCACTTTCAAGGCTTTGAGGGGGGATCATGTGAGGGGACCACCTCAACCTAAGAGCAGCGTAAACCATCATCCTGTGTTACCATCTGATTTAGAGATTCCTCACCCAAGAGGAAGGTAGTTCCCATAAGTAGCAGAAGAAGGGTGCTGCACCAATTGTTCCCCTTGTCGCCCCGGGGCTAGCACCCACTCATCACCTTCAAGGGAAGGCTCCCTGGATTGTCTCCCCACCTTGAGTGTCTAGTTCCCATACCGCCAACCTACTTGGACTCACAAACAAGAACCACATGATCAAGCACATACTAGAAAGTGAGGGGAGGCTACAGTGGAGGAGTCACCTAGATGGCCTCCTCTCATAGAGAATAGTTTCACCCTCTCTAATTTGATGAGAGGATGAGGATTTCATCACCTCCACCCGAAGCATTTTAGGCTCTATTAGTGAGAGGAGGAGGTCATACATAGGTTGGCCTTCATGAAGTTGAGCCTTCTGATGAGTGGGCTCAATTTGATTTGAGATCGCCATTTTCCAAGGCAGTGATTAGAAGGAGAGGCTGAGAGGCTGCATATCAAGACATATTACAGCCGAGAGGCTGAGGTACAACAAGAGCTGCCTCGCACTGTGGATTTCTGATCGACGCCGCATCGATTATATAGTATTACCGATACTACCATCATGAGAGGAGCTCCTGAGAGTTGGTGGTGCCTCCACACACCGCCTACTCCACCCACCATCTCTCATACATGTTCCATCTACTATTCCACAAAGGCCATGAAGGCATCCGGGAGAAGAGAACCCACCGGTGATCCGCTATGGCCAAGAGATCTCATTCATCTACACCACCGTGGTAAGTCGAAGCTCTCCGGACCTTCTACCCCACTTGTGGTGAGGAAGGAATGTCAACCATGGAGTATCGTAGTCATCCCATCACCACCACCTCAAGAAAGGAGATGCATGAGAGGGAGGGGAGATAGTTCCCTCATGGCCATAGATCCTCCTAGAGTACCACCCATCCAAGTGATAGAAGCATCTTTCCAAGTGTCCCCTCATGAGCTCTCTCCGCAGAGGGTCGATGTATTTATTCATGAAAATGATCCTACTACAGGTCAACCTCATCTTTGTACCTTAATCGATCTCTGATGACATTATGACATTCTAGTGGAGAAGAAGAAATTTGATATGTCTGTCTAAATTTAGAGGATAAAAAGGTTATTTGATCCAAATGAAGATGATCTATTAAGGATTCAACAGAGTTCATATGGTAGACAGGTTCCTCTCCATGATCGATAATTTGGAAGGGCTGATGACACACCTACTAACCCAACACCTCCTTCAACAATTAAAGAAAAGATGAACAAATTGATAGGATGGGAAGAAGCTTGAGTTGCGAAGGTCAAGCACTCAAGCCCCGCTCATCCTACTATAGTAGACTAGTCACTGAAGTTGTTGCATGTCTTGATCCAAGACTCACCCAAGTAGAGGCAACAGCTAGGAAGGTAGTGGATAGTACCTCCATAAAAAAGATATTAAAACTCATGGTTGAGCAAGAGAGAGAAGCGCTCAAGCCCAAGGAGGATCATCGCCCAAAGGGTAGACCCTACCTAGAGGAATTGATGCCATCCAATATTCATGTTTTGTGCTACCTTCTTTCAAGAGCTTTGATGACGGGAACCCAAGGCAACACATAACACTTTTGGCCAGCTAACGTGGCGTGATACTCTTATTCCATTTTTTATCAAGCTTAGCGCATAGCCTTTGATTAGTATGTTGAACTCCCAACAGTCAATGAAGACTTTGCCGAGTTGGAGCAACTCTTCATTAAGAGGTTTGTTGAGCTCAACAAAGGTGGTAGTGATCTCAACAACATGGTGAGTCCCTCATTGATTATATTCTCGATGGCATAATTTGAGTATGAAATATAAACCGTAAACAACATGCCATTAAATTCTACTAAAGAATATTCATGGCCCGTCACCTTCATGCTCAAAGGTTTTACCATCAAAATATTTGAGAAGCTAATCAACAAGGTGGCTAGCTTACAAGGAGAAGCCAAACAGTTGCCTTTTCTAGATCAATCAACAAAGCCAAAGCCACAAAAAGCTTATGAGAAGAAAGGGTAGTGAGAGTAGACAAGGGGAAGCAGCCAACTAGAAAGCAGTATGAGAGACCTCATGCTCCATAACCATCACTTCCACCTCCTCTACCACCATCGAGGCCATCCCACTACCATTAGCCTCACCTTCATAGCCTCCTCCTCCATATCCATACAGAATTACATATACGCCACCAGGTAGCTATATCCACCTACTCTATGGATAAACTAAATAAACCTTATTCATTTAAGAGAGGTAATCAAAAAAAATCTTTAAGAATCTCTTAAAGAAATTTGATTTATACCCGCCTAAAGGTCGGAGGAAGTGGGCAAGAGCAATAATGATCCTAACTTACCCCTACCACCGCATGCTAGGTCATGTTTGAGGATTTCTTTACATTCAAGGACGCTTGAGTAGCTTCAAGATAGCTATAGTTATCCAAGGAATACCTAGTGGAACAACCATCCATTATTGGGTAATCCTTGGGGATACCTATGATCTTCAAAACCAAAGAAGGTTGGGATATCTCTTATCTCAAACCTCTAAGAAAGATTATTTCAAAATCAAGAAACTTTCCTTGTGTGCTTGACAAAAACCTCCAACATCAAGGAAGGTTTGCAAGTTGCCCAGATAACTTAGGGAAGTAGCTCAAAGAAAAGCAGCTGTACCGATAGCCAAGTAGCACAATCACCGACCGAGTCTAGCCTCCAGCCCACATCTACTACTACTTCAACAGCACCCTACTCCTAGCTCTTCCTCTAATAGACATCTTGTATCATGGATGAGGGCATCAAATCTCACCCCACTTACTTTACTTGATTTCTACTATGTACCTCCTTTAAAATCCAAGAAATCAAGGAATAAAGCTAGTTTGAATTATATCATGTCACTGATGGGTTGTCTAATCTATTATTTTAGAAAACTCTTCAAGTCTAAATAACAATTATAACAACTCGATCTTTCCTCTTTGAGTTGATTTTCCTTCTTGAATACCACAGTTCACCTCTTGAGATAGACTTGGAATCATCCGATTGAGGGTCCTAGAGAAGTTGTAGGTGAGCCTGACAAGGAGGTAGAATCTTCCACTAACTTGCCACAAGAGATCAAAGTCAACCTCCATAGTGGCAAGGTTCTACCTCCTGGGCAGCACTCAAGATAAGAAAATAAGTCATTGATGATCAAGAAGCCCTCCATAGATGCTCCACCATGGATATGCTTGTGGAGGATCACCAAAGTGGATTACATGTCCTCTCTCACCTAAGAAAGTTCATCTAAGCTAAGCATATATGATGCCCTTGTCTTATCCAAAGAGATGAGTCATTAATCAAGGCTCTTCTTGATCTAAGATATGCTTAGCTAGCTACCATTATTGGAGAGGAGGCACATTATTCAAGAGAAGCCGAGTCACTTTCACGTGATGAAGACCTTCTTGGGGACATGGAGCACAACCGCCCCTCTACATTATAAGGACATGGCATAATTTAGACTTTCTGTGGTTCTTGAATCCAGTGCATTGGTGAACATTATGAGTCTAAAGACCCTTGCCTATTTAAGGATGACATCCACACTCAAGGAGATCATGATGTTGAGAGGATTCAATGAATAAGGTGAGAGGGCTTTGGACTCCATAGTGTTACCTTTGGAGATAGGTGAATGGAAGACTAAAGCCAAGTTCTACATAATTGATTTAAATACTTTGTTCATTACTTTGCTTGATAGGTCTTAGATACATTAGAAAAAGATGATTCCATCCTCCCTCTATGAATGCATCAAGTTGTGAAAGGATGGAGAAAAAGGTGATGAAAAGCCATTTTAGAGGTTGATATATATGAGGATGTGACCTACTATCTTCCTCAAAATACCATTTCTCGTGAACTTGGTCAAAATTAAAATGTAAAAAAAAAGAAGAAAGAGAAATAGAAAAAGAAAAAGAAAAAGAAAAAGAAAAATGAAAGTTCAAGTGAACGAGAAAAGGACATTGAGGAAGAAGTAGAGTCATATTCACATTCCACCCATAGTTCATTCCATCATATGGACATGGGTAGATGACTCCTCCACCGTAGAGGCAGAAAAAAAGTAGAGGTGGTGGAAGACCCCTGCTGGCCTAGCAACAAGGGTTATGTTCCAGTTATAAGAGTACTACTATTTACATAGACTTCCATCTGAGTCTCATGTGATTAGTATACTCCAACCCTCTCTAGTTTCATTGGAGGTGACACTCAACCAAATGAGATGAAGACTAGGCCTCCACAAAAGCATAATGTATTCAAATAATTTATGTAAACTATCACAAGCTTGGGAACTTTAGCTCTAACCTCACTTTCATCTCAAAAAAGTTGAAGGTTTAGTAGTTAAGAAGCCCCTAAGTCTTCCATATGAAGACAAGAGATTCTATTGGGATCATCATCCTCAAGTCAAGTTAATGTAGAACTTGAGGATAATTCATATAAAGAATTAATGGAATTACCTTTTGATTGGTACTCGCATTGTGTTCTTAATCTTGCAAAGAAAGGTTTAATTCCTTATACATGGTCTAAGCATAAGTCAGAGGATTTCAAAAAGCTATGGAACAATAGAGGCAGGGATGCACAATCAAGATCGTGTTTAGATTCTGCATACAATGTCGACTATGATGATTACCGCTAGTTATTACCAATCATTTGGAGTCTGATAGGTCTTCTCAAACCATACCAACTCTTATGAGAAGTATGTTTAGAAACTTCGTGATGATCGATGATCTCCAAATCAAAGATGCACCACTAAAATTTGAAGAGAAAATCCATTCAAGGACAAGCTTAAAGAAATCAACTCGTGATGAAGAAAATCACGACATACATCATTTTGAATGAAGAAGAAATAAATGACTTAGTTAGCTATTGATTGAGTTTAAGGATTGCATGGAGTATGAAGAAATGCTGATTATATCATACAGCCACAAACTAGTAATAGATCTTAATATTAATCCTATCAAGCAAGCTCCTAGACACATACGATTAGAAATTGAACAACAAGTCATTTCTAAAGTCAAGAAACTGATCAATGCTAGTTTTATCAGAGAAAAAAATATCCTACCTGGTTAGTTAATGTTGTACTACTTAAGAAAAAAAATGGCCAAATTTGCATATGCGTTAATTTCAGGGACTTAAATAAGGCATGTCCTAAGGATGAGTTTCCTCTTCTTATAGTAGAATTAATGGTAGACATCGCCTCATCTCATGTAGTATTCTCTTCATGGATGGGTCATCCGCTACAACTAAATCAAGATGGCCCCGGATGAAAGAAACACTATTTTGAACCTCGAAATCTATATTATAAGCCATGCCTTTCGACTTAAAATGTTAGTGCTACATACCAAGCCATGACTTAGATCTTCAATGAACTCATCCATCATCAAGTTGATGCTATGTTGTTGATCTAGTAGTCAAGAGTAAAGAAAAGAAGCCACCATTTGACTTGAGAGTAGTTTTAATGGTTAAGATAATATAACCTCAAAATGAACCTATGCATTGAGTAACTTAAGTTCCTTGTCATAGGAATAGAATAGATCCATAAAAGATTAAAGTTATCTTAAATGATACCCCTAAAAGTTAAACTCAACTTAGATCTTTCCAAGGGCTTGGATCTAAGATGCTTTATCTAAACCTATCGAAGATGCAAACCATTTTAGCACTTGTCAAAAGGATGTTAAGTTCAAGTGGGATGACAAGTGCAGATGCCTTTGAAGATATCAAGTAAGATTTTGGTGAAGTCGCCTTTCTTATCAAGCCATGATCTCTACATAACTGAGATTGGACAATCACTTTTGTTGGCCCAAGCCAATGATAAGGGAAGGAGAATGCCTCTACTACCTCAATCGCCATGATCCATGTTGAAAACTACCCACTATTGAGAAACATGCCTTAATCTTTGCATCCCAAAGCTACGACACTATATGCTTTCTAAGTGAACTTGATTTCAAGAATCCCATTGTAGTATCTCATGATGGCCAATGTATCACATTTGGCATTGGTCCATGATTCTCTAATAGTTTGATATCACATTCATTCTCCTGCATGAAAGGACAAGCACTAAGTGATTTCTAACAAAGACACCACTTCCCGACCTCGCTTAGATGATCTCCCTGAAAATCATGAACTTAGGGAGGTTGACAATCACCATTGGGAGATGTATTTTGATGGTGGCTTCTTTCATAAAGGAGAAGAACCAATCTACTCTTTCGAAAGGTGGGGTAGGAATAATTCTCTTAACTCCAAACCATGATGTGATGAGATTCGCATACTATCTCTTAAATCCCTACACCAATAATGAAGCTGAGTATGAGGCTTTGATTACTGGTTTGGAGTTATCCATCACATTGTATGCCAAGAGAATCAATATCTACGGGGATTCTCAGCTGGTCATCAACCAGATCGCTGGATCCTACAAGGTTCTCGAACCTAAGCTTCATCATTATCATGAGTATACCATGAAGCTGTTGGCCCAGATCACTGAGTTCACTATCTACAAGGTCTCTCAAGGAGAGAACGCGATAGCAGATGCTTTGGAAAAACTTGCCAAGGAATTTGCATGTCTGGAAGATGAGTCCATTCCAATAAGGGACCAAAATATACAAGTCTTATCCCTTATTGATGCTGAACTCATCGAAAGACTTTATCTTAAAGGGGAGGTTTCCATTTCTAAAAATGACAAGGAGTTATATTGGAGGAAACCATTCATAGATTACTTGAACACCAACAAACTACCTCAAGAGAAATCACAAGCCCATCAGGGGAAACAGAGAGCTCTCTACTATGCTCTCGTGGATGGCACCTTGTATCGATGGTCTTATAATCAAATGTGGTTATATTATTTGGACAAACATGAAGCCCATAGAATTGTGATCGAGGTACATTAAGGTCTATGTGGAGCACATCAATCTAGTTCAAAAATGAAAGCAACGATCAAGAGGCTTGGTACTACTAGCCTTCGATGATTACAGACTACATGAACGTAGCTAGGAGATGCCATCAGTGTCAGGTACACGGTGTGGTATTACACCAACCACCCAACATCCTACATCCTATTTGGCCTCATGTCCATTTGAGTGTTGGGGTACCGACATTGTGGGTCTGAATTCTTTCCTAAGCCCATTGATGCTATCTTGTGGACTTAGCCTAAATCAAATCCAAATCAATTCAAATTCAAGAAATTTTCTCATAACCCATTTATATTATCATTTATATTCATAAATATAAATGAAATATAAATTCAAATATCTAAAAATCAATTCAAAACTCAAATCTAAATTCAGCCAAAATTCAACCTAAGCCTTTCAAGTCAAATTCTTGAACTTAGCCAAACTAAATTCAAATCAAGCCAAACCCTTGATTTTTTCTTCATGATTCAATCAATCCTTTAATCATGAAATCAAATATTAACATAAGTCTCAATCATCAATTTAAAACTAAATTCAAAAACTCAAATCCAAATTCAACCAAAATTAAACCTAAGCCTTTCAAGTCAAATTCTTGAACCTAGCCAAATCAAATTCAAATCGAGCCAAACCCTTAGTTTTTCTACATGATTCAATTAATCCTTCAATCATGAATCCAAATATAAACCCAAACTTCAAATCATCAAACCAAAACTAAATTCAAAACTCAAACCCAAATCAAAATCATGTTCACCCTTTGAACTTGAAATTATCAAATGAATCAAAACCCATTTGACTCCAAATTGCAAATAGATTTATATTTCAATCATAAGTCCATATGTGAGCTCAATCAAAATTGATTCAAGCCTTGATCAAGCCAATTGACCCAATTAGGCTCACTTGACCCAAAGTGACATAAAGTACCTCTTATGAGCCAAATTCTAATCCTACCAAATTTGGATTGAACTAAGCCCACCTAAGCCTCACATTGTGAGCAAAACAATCAGATGATCAATCACTAATTAGGGTCAAACAAAGTCAAGCTTAAGGGTTGAGTCAACACTTAGCCAAAATGAAATCTAAACTCCAAAATCCACCATAGCCAAATTGATTGAAACCATTGATCAAAACTCATTCATGATCAATGTTTGAACTTGACCAAGTCATCATTTTATTAACCTAGCCCAATTGCCACTTGACCTAACCTAAAAAAGTCAAAATCAAAACTTGATCTAAGCCAAATTGATTGAAACCAATCAAGTTCATTCTAAATCACTTATTGAACTTGACCAAAGCCTTAATTGGCCAACTAGACCCAACCTAGCCCAATTGACCATTAACCCAACTTGACATAAAAGGTCATATTGAGCCAAAATCAAATCAAACCAAAATTGATTGGAAACAAAGATATCAAATCATTTCAAATGACCAACCAAACCTAAACCAACCCATGACCTAACCTAATTAGGTCAAATTGGTCAACTTGACCCATTTGACCTAAATGAAATCAAATGAACCAAAATCAAATATAATCAAATTGAACCAAACCAATGATGCCAACACATTTCAAATGGTCATATGAACTTGACCCAATCCTTGGTTTGATAATTTGACCAATTGGTCAACTTGACCAAGTTGACCCATTTTGACCTAAATGGGTCAACATGAGCCAAATCATATCAAATAAATTTATTGAAACTTGGCCCAACCCATTTTTCAATCATACCAAACATATCAAACTGAAATCAAGCCAAATGACCATTTTACCCTAGGTCAAAGGGTAATTCTTGGCCAAATTCACTTAATTTGGTCAAATTCTTTCATGGCCACTTGGCACCCTCTTAGTGGACCAAGTGGACACTAATGATCATGGTGCACATGACCCAATAGGTGTGGGTTAGCCAAACCCAACCCAATGTCCAAACTAACCAACCACTTAAAAATTGAGCACATGGTATCCCTCCTCCACTCATATAAGCACATGAGAACTTCTACACTACCTTCCTCTACCAAAGCTGAACCATGTGCAAGCTAAAATGACCTAACAAACCCATTGCATCTGATCAATTGATCAAAAATGGCTTAGCACCTCTCGGCCATCCAATCCTCCTAGTGGTAGATATACTCCCCCTAATTTCATTTTATTTTTATTTCACACACTCAGCCAAGGAAATCAAAGCATTCTCAAGCTTCTCCAAGGTTCCCAAGCTCTTTACATTCTCCATTTCTGGTTTATCAAAATCAAAATAGGGAGATCAAGGATTTCCATCTTCCTCACCCAATCAATTTCTCTTGCAAGCACCTGGACCCAATCGAGTTGATCCAAAGCTTCTTCCAAGCTTCCAAGGTAAGGAGTTAGATCAAGCTCAAGCCTAAGAGGGTGATTGGCCAATTGGAGATCTACTCACCAACCCTCAAACCTTCATAGGCTTCTCCACACTGAAGCTACCTCGATATGGGAGCACGTGATAGCCTCCCAATGAGGTACTATTCATAACCGAGCATAGTTTGAATTTTCTTTGGTCCTTTCAAAGGAAAGTTTCACCCAAGTAAAATGGACCATTAGATCTTCATCCTTGCATGATGGTGTGGGTTGAGTTTGAGCTCAACAGCTCATCGAGCTCAATCATGCCCCAAGAAGAGGGATTGCTTTCTCCCAGAAGCTGTGACGGATCATGGACCATCCATTACATTTTGGATGGAGGATTAATCACCTAGAACTAAGATCCCCTTTAAAAATCATTGATCTCAATATCCGTTTGATGAAGATCAAGAGAAAGCACAAGCCACACGATGGGATGTGACTACTTAAATAACAATCCATATATGGAAAGTGCATATCGCTATTCACACAATGGGATTAACTATTTAATTAATTTAATTAAAATCTTTAAATATTCATAACTAAATGTTAAAAAATAAAAATACAAAAAATAAAAAATGCATAAGATATTTGGGGAATAAAATTAAGTTTAATGATTTTGAATAAAATTTATGCAATAGGTTTTAAATACAATTATATTAATTACTCCATAATTATTTCATGATTAATTCCAAACTTCTAGGGTTGATTAATGGGATGATCTCGCCTCCATGATTTTCTTGGATTTATTAATGGTTTAATTAGGTAATTTTTTTGATCCACTCACCCCTTTAATCAATTTAATTAATTAACCCATTAAATAGTGATTTAATTAATTAAATTTTGCTAATTACCTAACAATGAATGAATGGACTTGGGAATGAGATTAGGAGTTTCCCAAATCTTTTCCCATGTTTTTTCATTTGGATAAAATCTAATTAAATGCAAATTAATTAAATAGTTTAATCACTTAATTAAATGGCTTAATTAATCAAACTTTTAAAAAATCAAATCAATCAACTTAATCAATTCTCTTGATAGATGCTTAGGTGTTCAATAACCTAAGTAGCTTAAGGAAATATCAACCATGTGTGGAAAATATTATGAAAGTACTTAAATTAAACCCTTTAGCTTAATTAATCATTAATTATGAGCCAAATGTATTTGGCCCCATTTTTTGTTAGGTGCATTGCTAATTTAAATTCCTTGCAATTTTATGTCATACTTTGGCTCATAATTATTTGATTAAATATGTTAAAGTGGTGCAGGTAAGGGGTAATTAATGAACTTAATGTACACCTTAACCTAAACAAAATATAAAATCAATCTAATGATTCTAAAATTAAACTAAACAACATACACATGTGAGAATGGGTTAGAGCAAACCTCTTCACATTTCTTAAATTCAAATCAAACTCAAACAAACTAAAAATCTCTTTAAAACAAATTTGATTTTTTTAAATAATCTATTTCATAAGATTATCTTTAGAAATTAATTAGGTGAATGAATTTACATCTTTCTTTCATTTTATTTTTTTCCTAGCATGCTAAATATGTATTCATATGAAAATCATGCATTCATGCCTTTAAAATCAAATTAAAATGAAAATTTTCCTTTATGTCAAATTGCATGTTTTGGCTAAAGTAAGAATATGAATGGCTATTTTTATTAAATCCAAAATTATTTTCAAAACTTATAAATCAAATATCATAATGAAAGGTATGCTACTTATAATTATTTATAAAGCTTGCATGTAAATATAAATATGCATGTGGTTTTCCTTCTTCTTTTTTAACATAGTTTGTATAGATTTGCAAAGTGTATAGTCATTTGAAAAGGACATAACACTTGTTTAAATCCTTTGTATACATTCCTATGTCATGACTTAAGAAGGAATTCCACATCACACATATAAACTAAACACAAAACCAAAATCAAACAAACATAAACTTTTGCATGATTCTCTTCCATGCATTTTTTTTTTTGTACATGCACATGTATTTAAGAAAAGTGGTATATTAGTCTGACAACCCGGGTTGTGAGGTTTTAAGTAGCCCTAAGTAGTACCTTACACCCCTGTTAATAATGGCTTACTCACTTATGTCTTTCATACTTATTAATGTGCATATGAAAAAATGGATAAAAGAATCCCTCTTTCTACTTAACAAAATCATGCATCATAAAAACATCCAAATTTCTAAACAAACTCTTAGCATTCATCATTAAGGTGTGCTAAACATTCCATTTTCATGTATATATGTAGATTCATCCATATGCATGTTATATACATGTTGGGAAAGAAATGAAGTATTGTGTATTTTTGTGATAGTCACTTTACTTAATCTTAAAATATCTTTCTTTTGAATAGGTTTGTTTTAGGAAAATAAACTTAGGATTAATTAAAACACATAATAAAACATTCACTAAATAAAATCAAATATGAATCTACCTTAGAAATTACTTAAGGTAGGGAAAGAGAAGTTCTCTTCTTTCTTCCTCTTTACAACTTAGTAATTAATTGTAGGTTCATTCAAACCAAAATCACAAAATAAAAAAAATCAACCAAATCAACTAAATCACTTAAATGAAATCACCCCTCTAAGTTGAACATTTTCATACTTAGAAAACTTCAACCTTAAAGCCTAGCTAAGCATACCACACAAACCTTAAATACACACATTAGCTAAGTCACCACTTCTAGCTTTAGGTTAGGGTGCATGGTTTGATGTTTGCTTTATTTTGTGATGTAATTTTATTCTGATGTTGTGTGTATGCATAGATCGAATGGTAGGATGATCTTAATCTAATCTATCTTCTACATGGGATTGTGCTTAAGGGGTGCTATAATAAAAATATAGCTACTTTTATGTGTGTGGCTTATACCCCTAAGCATAATCCAAAATAGTGTGGACTTAGTTACCCATGTGTGGGTGCTAAGTCCAATTTATATATACTTTGCTTGGGATTGTATGGTTTATTTAGTTAATCTCTTTTGTGTTTTAGTTAGATTTCTTTTTTCCATTTTCATGTAATTATGCAATTAGATTTTGAATGATTGTTATGGGGATTAGGATGAACATTGGTTATAAGATTATGTCTTATGTACCATGTGAAGCTTTTAGAGCAACCACATTCCAAGCAACCAAAAGAAGAAAGAAGAAAGAAGAAATGAAGAATGAAGACCCCCATAACAATGAATTCCTTCTTAGTTGTAATTATTCATTTGTAATCCTGGTTGTATAAGGGTAGAGCTACCCAAATTTTTTTAGTTTGGGTGGAGCCACCACAATGGCCTCTTATTTTTTTTGCTAGCTTTATAAATTGATTGATGTTTGTTTAGCTTGTGCATTAAGATGACATCTTTCCTAGTTTCTTTCTTGCTTTGATGTATCCTGGATGATTAGTCTCTTAGAAAATAAATTTTCTATCCAACTAATCAATTCAAACTAAAATAAATAACTCATAACCTCATCTAAAGCCTAGTTATAAATCAAGATAAAAAAATTAGTAACCCCTTAGTTTGATGTTGTATTTTCTCACATCATGCATAAAAGCATATTGTTTCACTCTGATTGAGGGCTTCCACCTTGCTGAGAACTTGCTTGACCTTTTGAGAGCCATGGTGGAAACACACCTCCTTCTAATTTTGGCCCATAATCTAATTTCATGCATTAGGCATATGAATCCTAAAGCCTATGCCAAATTGATTGTCCAAAATGAAAATAAAATAAAAATTGTGATTAAGTCATTAATCATGCCCTACATGATCTAGTCTCTTAGGAGTGTGTTTAAGGACTTACCTCTTTCTAAATAAACAACAACTTAGCTATCTTTCAAAAAACATATGACTTGCCTACATGTATTTAAAATTATAGGAGGAGTTAGTTGGCCACCCCAGTTATAAGTCCAAAATAGGTGATTTATCCTCTTTGTGGAGGTAAACCAAATACCCATTTTCACCTTAGATTTAGGTCACGCTTTTGGCCCTCACCAAAGCTCCCTGGATTTAGGTTATGAGATTATTTCTCCCCTTTTTGGGCTATAAGCATAAAATCCTTACCTCTTAGGCATGTCCATGACCTTGTATCATGGAATTGTAAGCCCTAACTTTTTAATAAAAATTCAACTCAAATAAATAAATCAATTCAATTTGAAAAATATAAAGCCCAACCATAGGATAGTCTAGGAAGCTTACTAGGCTTCATAGTATCTTAAGCATCCCCTACTTATCTTTATTTGATTTCGATAAGAACTCCCTACTCTTAATTGATCCCACTTTATTTTATAAAAATAAACCAATCGATTGATAGTCCTACCTTTAAAATCTTTGGAGACAACAATATCATTTACTTAATCAGAGTATTCTAGGAATCTTCCTTAGATGTAATTAACTATGGGGGCTCACCCTTGTAGAAAACTTAACGAACTGATTTAAAATAAACCCTACTTTACTTTCCCTTATAAAGTAGGGGAAGAATCTCTAGTACATTTCGAAGACCCACAATCCTTAGGAGTCCTTATTCAGGTGATTAGGTCCATTGTAGGGTGGTGATTTCTATCTTCGAGATAGTACACCTTTCTCAATGTCATACATGATCACCCTAATAAGAATATCGCATCTACTGGTGTTCATAGGTGTTATTTTTGTTTTCATCTATCCTCTTTTCCGAAAGGGATGGATGAAGGCAAAAATATAAATAATATAAAATTTTAACCACAAATTTTTCTGGCGACTCCGCTGGGGATGGTTCTTCTCTCCAACTTTGGTAAATGATCGTTGTCTCCAAGTATCGATAGTGGTTTGTACTTTGTATGAATCCAAGACTATTTTTTCTTTCGCACTAGCTTATTTCATCCTTAAGTTGCTAGCCAACATCTTTAGGTTTTAGGACCATTGATTTCCCAATGGGTAAAATAAAATTTAATAAAATAAATAATTAAGACTTCCTCCTTACCATTTTCATGGTAAGGAAAGGTTCATTCAAAATAAAGAAAAAATAAATTCTTCATAAAAACATCAATTTCCAAAAAGCACTTTTTCAAAATGCACATAATAAAATGTTTTACACAAAATTTTCATAAATCACCTCATCTAACAATCTTCATGATTGTTATGTTGGATCATTTCAAAATTAAAATAAAAAAAATCATACTTTCCAAAAGCATAAATGAACATTTTCATTCAATTTATTGAATAAAGATTTCATTTTTCAAAACAAAATGAACAATCATATTTTCAAAAGAAAAAAAATCTCTTTTCAAAATAAAAAATCCAACAATCATATTTTCAAAAGCACAAATGAACATCTTCATCCAATTTATTGAATAAAGATTTCATTTTTCAAAACAAAAAGACAATCATCTCAAAAATAAAATCAAAATCATTTTCAAAAAACACAATGAACTTCCTCATAAATTGAATGAGATTTCATTTTCAAAATAAAAAAAAGACAATCATCTTTTCAAAAAAAAAAATTTAACAATCATATTTTAAAAGCACAAATGAACATCTTCATTCAATTTATTGATGAAGATTTTCATTTTAAAATAAAATGAACAAAAATTTTCAAAACAAAATGAACAATCATATTTTCAAAACAAATGAACAATCACATTTTCAAAAAAAATAAAATCAACATCATCTTTTTCAAAAAAAATAAAAAAAAATAAAAATTAAAATCAAAATAAAAGAAACACATTTGATTTCTTAGCATACCTAAATTTTCTAAGGATCCTTTTTCAAAAAAATAAAAAAAATAAAGAAACACATTTGATTTCATACAAATTTGCTAAGGATCCTCTTTTTCAAAATAAAATCAAAACAAAAGAAACACATTTGATTTCTTAGCATACTTAAATTTGCTAAGAATCTTTTTCAAAATCAAAAAAAAAACAAAACAAAACACATTGGATTTCCTTAGAATACCTAAATTTGTTAAGAATCTTATTTTCAAAAAAAATTTAAAAATAAAACACATTGGCTTTCCTTAGCATACCTAATTTTGCTAAGAATCCTATTTTCAAACATCTTCAAAAACAAAACACACTTGGATTCTTCATTTAGCATACCCAAATTTGCTAAATGAAGATTTTATTTTTAAATCACAAATGATTCAAAAAATAAGCAGACAAAGAAAAAGAAGAAATTGTTTTCAAACACCTTACTTAGCATACCCAAATTTGCTAAGTGAGTAAATCCAAAATAAAAATTAAACAAATCAATTGACTCTTACTTTAACATACTCAAATTTGTTAAATGAAAGGGTCCTCAAAAAAAAATCAAAATTCAAAATCAAATATGGAAGCATCTCTCAAAAATATTTGAACCCATTTTCAACATACCCAAATTTGTTGAAAATGGATTCTACATTCAAAAAATTCTCTTCCAATCAATCTCAAAATCTCTTCTAAATCCATTTGAGCCCCACTTAACACTTTCAAGATGTTGAGTGTTTCAAATTCTAAAATTCAAATTCAAAATCAAAAAAAATTCAAGTTTATTTTCAACATTGTAGTTTCAATCGCCTTCGCTAGTTTTTTCAAATTGCAATGGTAGTGAAGTATGTGTTCACAGCTTGGTGACTCGCTTCGGGATCATCCACTCGACTTATCCCATTTGAGAGTTCCTCATCAAGAAGAAGGTCAGGACCCCACAGAGCATCCCAATGCTGTCAGCACTGTTCCCCATGTCGCCTCACTAGGGCTAGCACCCACTCGCTAGCTCCCTCCAAGGGGGAAGGCTCCATCGTGGGGATTGTCTCCCTACTTGAGATCTAAGTCTCACTTGACTACTACCCAAGAAATAAGAAACGCATGATCAAGCGGTCACACTCGCATTGCTGGGAGTTGGAGGCACTCGATGTTGTAGAGGAGTTGCCTAGGATGGTTTCCACGGTTATAAAAAACTAGTTCCACCCTCTCTGATTTGATGAGAGGATGCTAGAGGATTTGCTTCACCTCCGCTAGTAGTTCAGCACCTGTTAGTGAGAGGAGGAGGTCATACGCTCTCTCAATTTTATGCAGTAGGTGGAGCATGAACCATCTATGTTCAATTTGATTTGAGATCAGTTATCCCCCATAATGTGGGTTGGTAGATCTGGCAGGAGAGGGCTAGAGGCCCACAGTCATGTTATACCAGCGAGGGAGTGACGTAGCGCCTCACTTTGGACTTTCTAGATCGGTACCCCCACCATACCGACAAATATCTTACTCGGGACCACACATCATGGAGAGGAGCTCTATCAGAGAGTCATGGTTGCCTCCACCACACCACTTTGCATCATCTCCCCATCACCCAAAGATCTACTATTCCAGCCAAGGTCATGAAGGATACATCGGGGAAGAAGAGAACCCCTTTGGTGATCCAGCTATGATCGAGAGATCCCATCCCATTTATACCGCCTACTATGATGAGGCTGATCTCTCCTACTTGACCTTCTGCCCTAGTCATGGTGAAAAAGGAATGGCGACCTCGAAGTATAGTAGTCATCCCATCACCATCACCACCACCACCACCGCAGTAGGCTACGAAGATAGTCATAGTAGTTGAAGGAGGAGGAGACAGATTAGTCACCCATATGGCCATAGATCCTCCTAAGAGTACCACTCCGCCCAGATCTAGAAGCAGTCAGGAGTATCTTTTCTCTAGTGAGCGTAGTCCTCACAAGACCAGCTCTCTAGCAGCTTCAGAAGTTAGATGCCTATATATTCATGACAGTGATCATACTACCGATCAGACTCGATCTTTCATGCATGTTTAATTGGACCGATCCCTAGATGACATTGTAACTTAGTATCTAGTAGAGAAGAATGAAATCTTAGGATATGCCTAGTTCGATTTAGAGGATGAAAAGGTCAGCTTTGATCCAAATGAAGATGACCTATTAGAGGATTCAGTGGGGGTACACATGGTAGATACTCGGGGTTACCTTCTCCATGAGCAGCAAACCTTGGAAGGTGCTGAGGCTAAGCAAGAAGACACAACCTAGTTGACCCAACACCTCCGTTAGTAATTAAAATAGAAAGATGAATAAATAGATAGGATGGGGAAGCAGCTTGGAGATTTGCTAGCAGCTATTTTGCCATTACATAATCAAGCCCTGACTATTCATCCTACTATAAATGAGATTAGTCAGCCAGAATTGGTGCATGTCTTGGATCCAGCCAAGACTTTACCTCTAGTAGAGCAGGGTAGCACCAGCCTGTGTAGGAAGGTAGTGGAGAGTACCTCCATATAGTAAAAGGATATCAAAACCATGGTTGAGCAATAAGTGAGAGAAGCTTTGGCTCAAGCCCAAGGAGGATCATCAGCTCCAAAGGGTAAACCCTACCTAGAGGAATTTAATGCCATCCGATATCCTAAGGGTTTCGTGCCACCTTCTTTAAAGAGATGATTGAAGAGAACATATATTGCACACTTCAGTACACAACATTGGTGGCGTGATGCTTTACTCTTCCGTCTCTTTATTTGCTTATCATAGCCTCGATTCAATCGAACTTTTCCAGTTTAGTAAAGACTTTTGCTAAGTTGGAGCAACTCTTCATCAAGAGGTTTGCTGGAGCTCAGGAAAAGATGACTGTAGGTGATCTCATTGTGGCTCAAAAAACCCCGATGAGTCCCTCATGGATTACATTCTCAGATGGCATAATTTGAGTATTAAATGCAAACCACAACTGCCTGAACAGCATGCCAACAAGATTTTGCTTAAGAATATCTATGGCTAGGTCACCTTCATGTTCAAAGGTTTCACCATCAAAATATTTGAGAAACTAATCAATAAGGTAAGGAGAAAGCCAAATAGTTGCCTTTTCCGGACCAATCAACAAAGAAAACCATAGAAAGCTTTTGAAAGAAGCGGGGATGATAGAATAGACAAGGGAAATAGAAAGCGGTTTGAGAGACCTCGTGCTCCATAGCCATCACTTCCATCTCCTATACTACCATTGAGGTAGTTCTATCGGCCGCCACCATAGCCTTCATGCACCACCCTCCTCTGACCACACATCATTACATACACATACCCCGTAGCTGGTCCACCTACTCTTTTGGATAAACTTAACAAGCCTTATTCATTTAAGAGGAAGGTAATTTGAAATATCTTTAAGAATCTCTTAAAGAAACCTGATTTTTAGCTACCCAAACTTAGGAGACCAGAGGAAGTGGGCAAAAGCAATGATCTTAACTTTTTCCCCTACCACCACATGTTAGGTCATATTTTGGAAGATTGCTTCACATTCAAGGACTGACTTGAGCATAGCTTCAAGACTGGTGCTATAGTTATCCTGAAAGAATATCTTATGGAACAACCATCCAATTCCATTAGGATAATCCTTGGAGATACTAGTGATCCTTCCAAAACTAAAGAAGGTTGGGATATCTCCTTATCCCGCACCTCTAAGAAAATTGTCTCCAAAATCAAGAAACTTTCCTTACAGGTTCCTAAGGTAGCTCCAACCTCCAACATCAAGAATGGTTTGCAAGTTATTCAGGACAACTTAGGGAAAGGGGGAGCTTAGCAGAAGTAGCAGCCTATGCCAGCCCGAGATAGCCAAGTAGTGCAACCATCGATCGAGTTTAACCTCCAGTCCACCATTGCAGCTACTATATCAATGACTACCTCTACTTCAGTTATCTCTTCTTCTATTAGACATCTTGTATCAGCAAATAAGAGCATTAAATCCCTCACCCACTTACTTTTCTTGATTTCTACTATGTACCTCCTTCAAAATCCAAGAAATCAAAGAATAAAGCTAGCTTGAATTATATTTGTGTCACTTCTGATGGGTTGTCTAAATCTATTCCTAATGATAACTCTTCAAGTCTAAACACCAATTATAATAACTCTAATCTTCCTCTTTTTGATTCAGAGTTAGACTTTCTTTCTTTGAATACTATGTGTTTTCCTCTTGAGATAGACTTGGAATCATCCGATTTTGAGGGTCCCATAGGAGAAGCATTAGGTGAGCCTGACAAGCAAGTAGAATCTTCCACTAACTTGGCACAAGAGATCACCAAAGTCAATCTTTGAAGTGGCAAGGTTCTACCTCCTAGGGCAGCACCTCAAGATAAGCAAGTCAAGTGATGATTGAGAAGCCCTCCAGATGCTCCACTTGATATGCTTGTGGAGGATTAACCAAGTGACTACAATGTCCTCTCTCTCACCTAAGAAAGTTCATCTAAGCATATATGATGCCCTTATCTTATCCAAAGAGATGAGGGAATCATTAATCAAGGCTCTCCTTGATCCTCAGATATGCTTAGCTCAGCTGACCGCTATTGGAGAGGAGGCACATTATTCTAGAGAAGATCACAGAATCACTTTCACAGATGAAGACCTACTTCTGGGGACATGGAGCACAACCATCCCCTCTACATTATATTGGACATGGGCAGATTCAGACTTGCCAGAGTTCTCATCGATCCAGGTGCATCGATGAACATTATGAGTCTAAAGACCCTTGCCTATTTGAGGATTGACATCTCCACACTACGAGGAGATCGGATGATGTTGAGAGGATTCAATGAACAAGGTGAGAGAGCTTTAGGTTCCATAGTTTTACCTTTTGAGATAGGTGACTGGAAGACTGAAGCTAAGTTTCACATCATTGATTCGAATACTTCATTTACTGCTTTGCTCGGTAGGCCTTGGATACATCAGAATAAGATGATTCTATCCTCCCTCCATCAGTGCATCAAGTTCAAGAAGGATGGGAATGAATACCATGTCAAAGGAGATGAAAAGCTATTTTCAGTCAGAGAGGTTGAGATATATGAGGATGACCTACTATCTTCAAAACACCTTTTCATGAACTTGGTCAAAATTCAAATGCAAAATGCAAAAGAAAAGAAGAAGAAGAAAAGCAAAAAAAGAAAAGAAAAAAGAAAATGAAAGTCCAAGTGAACAAGAAAAGGAAATTGAAGAAGAAGTCGATATCACATTCCACCCACAGTTCATTCCATCATATGGACATGTGGGTAGGATGACTTGACCTCCACCAAGTAGAGGTAAAGGAAGAAATAGAGGCAATTATAGAGGTGGAAGACCCCTTGGTTGGCCATCAGCCAATAAGGGTTATGTTCCAGTTCACAGGAGTACCCCTACTATTCACATAGACTTGGAATCCAGCTCGGAGGATGAGTTTAATGTGATTAGCATACCAAGAAACCCCTCTCAACAGGTTTCATTGGAGGTGACACTCAAGCCAGACAATGACAAAGATTAGGCCTCCAAACAAAGCATATAAGTATTCGAATCAAATGTATGTGAAACTATCAGGTATCAATTAGGAACCTTAGCTCTAACCTCACTTTCATCTCAAAAATTTGAAGGTTTAGTAGTTAAGGAAGCCCCTCAATCTTCCAGAGATGTCAAGCTGATGAGATTCTTTTTGGGATCATCATCCTCAAGTCCAAAAATTGATGTAGGGACTTGAGATATTTCAAATGAAGAATTAATGTAATTGCCTTTTGATTGGTACTCGCATTGTGTTCTTAATATTGCAAAGAAGGGTTTGATTCCTTATTCATGGTCTAAGCATAGGTCAAAGTACTTCAAAAAGTTATGGAATAACAAGAGGATGCAAATCAAGATCGGGACTAGATTGATAGGGTCCAAATGATGATGACGATTAGCTAGTTGTCACCAACCATCTAGAGTCGATAGGTTCTTTTCACACCAAACCAACTCTTATGAGGATGTGTTTAAAACTTTAGATGATCTCAAATCAAAGATGCACCACTAAAAATTTGAAGAGGAGATCCATTCAATAATTGACAAGCTTAAAGAAATCAACCTGGGATGAAAATCCACAACATACATCGCTCATTGTCGAATGAAGAAGAAACCAATGACTTAGTTAGGCTATTGACCGTTTAAGGATCGCCATGGAGTTATGAAAAATGCCCGGATTATCTCTGACATAGCAGTCCACAAACTAGCAATAGATCCTAGCGCTAACCCTATCAAGCAAGCTCCTAGACGCATGCGATTAGAAATTGAACAACATGTCATTTCTAAAGTCAAGAAACTGATCGATGCTGGTTTCATTAGGGAAGAAAAATACCACGGTTAGCTTGTCATGCTAATTAAGAAGAAGAATGGCCAAATTCACATTTGTGTCAATTTTAAGGACTTAAATAAGGCATGTCCTAAGGATGAGTTTCCTCTTCCTATACCAGAATTAATGGTGGATATCACCTCATCTCATGCAATTTTCTCCTTCATGGATGAGTCATCTGGCTACAACTAAATCAAGATGGCCCCTGAGGATGAAATAAATACTATTTTTTGAACCCTAAATAGAATCTATTGTTATAAGGTCATGCCTTTCGGCCTTAAAAATATTGGTGCTACATACCAACTGGCCATGACCTAGATCTTCAAGGAACTCATTCATCATCAAGTTAAATGTTATGTTGATAATCTAGTAGTAAAGAGCAAAGAAAAGGAAGACCATCTCTTTGACTTGAGAGTAGTTTTCAAACGGTTAAGATAATATAACCTCAAAATGAATTCCCCGAAGGGTGTATTCGGAGTAGCTTCAGGGAAATTCTTTGGGTTTGTTGTTCGACACCAGGGAATAGATATAGATCCAGAAAAGATCAAAGTTATCTTAAAATTTCCACCTCCTAAAAGTTTAACTCAACTCAGATCTTTCTAAGGATGGTTGGCATATCTGAGATGCTTTATGTCCAACCTATAGGGGAGATGCAAGCCATTTTTAGCACTTGTCCAAAAGGATGCTAAGTTCAAGTGGGATGATAAGTGCTAGCATGCTTTCAAGGACATCAAGCAGTATTTGGTGAAGCTGCTAGTTCTAGCAACCCTATCTCGGGTAGGCCACTCATCCTCTATACTGCTATATTGGACAACTCCCTCGATGCTTTGTTGGCCTAAGCCAATGACAAAGGAAAGGAGAATGCTCTCTACTACCTCAGCCATTGTCAGATCCCTGCTGAAGTGAACTGCCCACATATTGAGAAATATTTCTTAGCTTTAATCTTTGCATCCCAAAAGCTACAACATTACATGCTTTCTCATAAGGTGAACTTGATTTTCATAATCAATCCACTGTAGTACCTCATGACATGACCGACGTTATCCAGAAGGTTGGCGCATTGGTCCATGATTCTCTCACAGTTTGATATCATAGTCATACCCTTCCGTGCGATAAAAGAACAAGCACTAGCAAATTTCTTAGTAGCACACCACTTCTTGCTGATTCTTCGCTTAGTGACGATCTACCTGATGAATAAATCATAATTGATAACCACCATTGGGAGATGTATTTTGATGGTGCAGCTTCCTTTCATAAAAGGGAAGCACCATGATCTACTCTTCAAGGAAAGGCAGAGGTAAGAATAGCTCTCTTAACTCCAGACCGTGATGTGATGAGATTCTCATACTATCTCTCCAATCCCTGCACCAAAAATGAAGCCGAGCATGAGGCTTTGATTTTTGGTCTAGAGTTAGCTATCATAGTGTGTGTCAAGAGCATCAATATTTATGGGGATTCTCAGTTGGTCATCAACTAGATTGTCAGGTCCTACAAGGTTCTCAAACCTAAGCTTCACCATTACTGCGAGTATACCATGAAGTTGTTGGCCTAAATCCCTAAAGTCACCATCTACAAGATTTCTCGAGAAGAGAATGTAGTTGCAGATGCTTTGGACAAACTTGCCAAAGAATTGGCATGTCCGGAAGATGAGTCCATTCCAATAAGGGTTCAAAACAGACAAGTCCTATCCTTTATTGATGTTGAACTCATTGAGAGACTTTCTCATGAAGGAGAGGTTGTCGTTGCCAAAATGAACGATGAGCTAGATTGGAGGCAACCGTTCATAGATTATTTGAACACCGGTAAACTACCTCAAGAAAAGTCACAAGCTCATGTTGACCTCATTTTTAGAATGAGCTCTTAACCCCTCCATCTTAGACATAAGACTCCTCTTATACTTTAAGAGTTTCTTAATCTTAAGACACATATAGTGATTAGGTGGACACTCAACCTAGGCCTAGAGACTTAGAGGAGCTAGCCATAGGAATAGGTCATGCCTTAGGGGCGTTAGGAAAATTTTCCTACCCTTAGCTTGAACCACTCCTCACCTTCCTTCCTTCAAGTAAAACTCTAAATCAATCTTATCTAATTTTCTAAAAACACAAATTAATGCCATATGATTGAAATCCATGATTGAAACCCATGTTTGAAATTGAAATTCCAAATATTTCCTAAGTCCTTAATTTCTCTCTTAAGGACTTAGCCAAAATTATCTTCAAATCAATTCAAACTCATGAAATTTTCTCACAAGTCATTTATATTCACATATATAAATGAAATAAAATTCAAATTAATCAAACTAAATCCAAAATTCAAATTCCTAATTCAAAATCATTCTTAAGTCCTTAATTTCCCTCTTAATGACTTAGCCTAAATCAAATCAAAATCAATTCAAATTCATGGAATTTTCTCATAACTCATTTATATTCTCATTTATATTCACATATATAAATGAAATATAAATTAAAATTAATCAAACTAAATCCAAAATTCAAATTCTTAATTCAAAATCTTTTCTAAGTCTTTAATTTCCACCTTAAGGACTTAGCCTAAATCATAATCAAAATTAATTTAAATTCATGGAATTTTCTCATAACTCATTTATATTCTCATATATATATATATATATATATGAAATATAAATTCAAATCAATCAAACCAACTTCAAAAATTCAAATTCAAAATTCCAAATCTTTTCTAAGTCCCTTAACTTCCTCATAAGGACTTAGCCTAGATCATCATCAAATCACTCCAAATTCATGAAATTTTCTCATAACCCATTTATATTCTCATTTATATTCACATATATAAATGAAATATAAATTCTAACAATCAAAACCACTTCCAAAAATCAATCTCAAACTCATTCAAAATCCAACCTAAGCCTTTCTAGTCAAAATCTTGAACTTTGCCAAATCAATTTCAAATCAAGCCAAACTCATGATTTTTCTTCATGATTCAATCAATCCTTCAATCATGAATCCAAATATAAATATAAACTTCAATCAGTTAACTAAAACTCAATTCAAAAATCAAGCCAAAATCCATTTCATGTTCACCCTTTGAACTTGAAATTGTCAAATGAATCAAAACCCATTTGACTTCAAACCATTTGCAAATGGATTTATATTTCAATCATAAGTCCATATGTGAGTTCAATCAAACTCAAATCAAGCTTTGACCAAGCCATTTGACCCACTTAGGCTCACTTGACTCAAAGTGACCTAAAGTACCCTTATGAGCCAAATTCTAATCCTAACCAAATTGGATTGAACTAAGCCCACCTAAGCCTCTCCTCATGATCAACAATCATCATGAGATGATCAATCACTTAAATTGGGTCAAACCAAGTCAAACCTAAGGGTTGATCAAGTCAACACTTAGCCAAAATGAAATCCAACATAGCCAAAATCCACCATAGGCAAATTGATTGAAACCAATGATCTAAGTTCATTCATGACCAATGTTTGAACTTGACCAAGTCAACATTTGAGCCTAACCTAGCCCAATTGGCCACTTGACCCAAGTTGACCCAACTTGACCTAAAAGTCAAAATGTGTCAAAACTTGATCTAAGTCAAATTGATTGAAACTAATGGGTCAAGTTCATTCTAAAATGATTGTTGAACTTGACCAAAGCCTTAATTGGCCAACTAGACCTAACCTAGCCCAATTGACCATGAACCCAACTTGACCTAAAGGGTCATATTGAGCCAAACTCAAACATAAATTAAATTGGAAATAAAGATACCATTTCATTTTATATGATCAACCAAACATGAATCAACCCATGACCTAACCCAAATAGGTCAAATGGGTCAAATGGGTCAAATGGGTCAAATTGGTCAACTTGACTCATTTGATCTAAATGAAATCAATTGAACCTAAACCAAATATAAACCAAATTGAATCAAACCAAAGCCACCAAAATATTTTAAATGGTCATATGAACTTGAACCAATCCTTGGTTTGACCCAAATTGACCTAAATGGGTCAACATAAACCAAATCATATCAAACTAACTCCAAATTCAATGAAACTTGGCCTAACCCATTTTTCAAACATATCAAACATATTCAAATTAAAATCCAAGTAAATGACCTTTTTACCCCTAGGTCAAAGGATAAATTTTGGCCAAATCCACTTGGAATTTGATTAAATCATCTCCATAACCACTTGGCACCCTCTTAATGGATCAAGTGAACACTAGAGAGTGTGGTGCATCCAACCCAATGGGTTTGAGTCAGCCCAACCTAGCCTATGGTCAAAACTGACAACGTCCTTCAAATTGAGCTCATGGAAATCCTTCCTCCACTCAATTAAATACATGGCCACTTTCTCACTACCCCCCCCCGTCGGGCCAAAACAACCCATGTGCAAGCCCTAACGGCCAAACAACCCATTGCATGAGCTCAACTGGATCAAAATGGAACGGAGAAGCACAACCGTATCCTTCAAGGGGATATACTCCCTCTAATTTGAATTCATTCCATCAATCCCCAATTCGATTGAGTAAGAGGAAGCCAAAGAAGTCATTTCCCAGCCTCACTAAGCTCTCTCAAGAATTTCCCAAACTCCATCTTCTTAGTTTTCATAGCTTAAAAATAGGGGAGCTCCACTAAAATTCAACTTAGCTTACACTCAACATCAACCCAATTCCCTTTACAAGCTCCATTAAGGAGCTCGATCAAACTTACTAAAGCTCTTTCCTAAGTTCCAAAGGCAAGGGAAGACCATTCTTGATCAAGACTGAGCTCAAGACAAGGAGGAGTTGGCCCATAGAAGGATCCACCCAATCTCAAGACCTCCAAACTTCAACAAAGCTTCATCTCCACTAGACGAAGCTTCTCCAAGGGAATCCAGTGTCGGTGATAACCTCCGATGAGGTTAGCCATTAAACCGGGCTTAAGTTCAATGTGGTTTGGTCCTTTGTGAAGTAAAGTTTAATCCCATGTAAATCTAGTCATTAGATGTGTTTGCTTTTTTGCATATATGGTGTGGGTAAGTTTTGGGATCAATCCGAGCTCAATCGAGCTCGGATCATCCCCTAGAAGATGGACGGTGTTCATTCTTCACAAAGAAATATAAGGAAATATCACAGGTCATCCATCCATGTATTTTGGATGGACAGCCATGATTGAGATGCGTAGGATCACACCATTTAATTCCTTAGATCCGTGACTTTAACCTCAACCATCCGATCCTTGATCAGACGGGTGAGGAGAAAGCGTGTAGCTCTGTCAACGATGGTGCGCTATGATGTGACTACTTTAATATCAAATCTCGTCACACCACGTGGAAAGCGCATGCCGCATCAACGACCCACATGGCGCCGATGGGATTAAACAATTTAATTAGGCTATTTAATCATTAATTAACCATGAAAACTTTCTAAATTCATATCTAAGCCTAAAAAATCAGAAAAAATATGAAATAAATTACAATGGATAGATAATTGAATATAGAATATTCTAAAAATAATTTGAATAGATTTTGAATAATGCTTTTCTCAGAATTTGGGTTTTATTGGGAATATTATTTTGTTAATTACCCTCTAATTACTTCACTGATTAATTCTAAACTTCTTGTGCATAATTAGTGGGATGACTCCTACCTCCCCTAATTTTCTTGGGATTTATTGGTGGCTTAATTAGAGAAATTACTAGTTCATTCCTTAATCACTCCCTTAATGTAATTAAGCTTAATTATGAGTACAATTAGTGGTTTAACCTTCTGATTGAGTCAATTAGATTTTGATTAAGTAAATATAAGGTTTAGGGAATAATTTTGGGATACTTTTCTTAAGATATTCCTTAAATCCTCTTTTCTTTCTTAATCCAACCTTAATTAAGGGCTAATTCACTAATTACCCCTTTTATTAATTTCATAAAACTCTAAAACTTTTTAGAACTCAATTAATCTATCTTGGGTAGATGCTTAGGTGTTCAAAAGCCTAAGTACAATTAAGGAAATCAAAATTCAACTCACATGTGTGAGGGGGTTATGAAATTACATAACTTAAACCCTTCAGCTTAATTAATCATTAATCATGAGCTAATTGCATTTGGTACCTTTCTTTCCTAGGTGCATTGATGATTTAAATTTTTTGTGAGATTTTATATCATCTAAATGATTCATAATTATTTGATTAAGTATGCTAAGGTGGTATAGGCAAGGTGTAATTAACACACTTAATTCATACCTTAACCTAACCAAAGCATAGAATTGATCTAATCACCTAAAAAATTAAACTAAAATAATAAACATATGTGGAAATGGGTTAGGAACAGCAAACGCACCTCACATTTCTCAAATTAAATCAAACTTAAAACAAAATCAAACTTTACTTAAAAATAACTTGATTTGCTTTAAGCTTTATTATTTCATAATATTTGCCTAATCCTCTTTCCATTCATTCCTATGCTATTACCCAAGAAGGACATCCACACTTGCACATATAAATTGCATAAACAAAATAAATAAACAAATACAAACTTTTTGCATCTTTCTTTTCCATTCATTTCTTTTATACATGTGTTTGTATTTAAGGAAAGTGGTATATTAGTTTGGACAACCCCGGGGTTCCAAGGCTTTAAGTAGCCTTAAGCAAGTCTTGTACCTTACACCCCTAGTGCTAATAATGGTGCCGTACTCACTTATGCCTTCTATACATATACATGTGCATGTGAATAATGGATAAAAGAAACCCCTCTTTTCTACTTAATGAAAATCATGCATCATAAAGCATTCTAATTTTTTTAAGTAACATTTCTTAGCATTCATCATAAAGTATGCTAAACATTTCCATTTGTATGTGTAGATATGCATAGGATGCACTCATATGCATGTTATACATGTTGGGAAAGAAATGAGGTGATGTGTGTTTTGTGATGTTACTTCATTTTATTTAATCTTAAAATGCCTTTCTTTTTTAATAGGTTTGTTTACAAAAAATTTAAACTTAGGATTAATTAAAACACATAATAAACATTCACTAAATAAAATCAAATATAAATCCACTTTAGAAATTACTTAAGGTAGGGATGAAAGAGAAGTTCTCTCTTCTTTTCCCTCTCTTTATAACTTAGTAATTAATTGTAGATTCATTTGAGCCAAAATAATCACCAAATAAAAATCACCCAATTCAACTAAACAACTTAAATAAAACTACCCTCTAAGTTGAACATCTTCATACTTGGGAAATCCAAACCTTAAAGCCATAGCTAAGCATACCACACAAACCTTTTAAAGCACACACATTAGGTTAAGTCACCACTTCAAGATTTAGGTTAGGGTGCTGCATGGCTTGATATTTGCTTTTGTTTTGTGATGTATTATTTTGTAGTCTTGATGCTAGGGTGAATGTGCATAGAATGAATGATAGGATGATTTAGTCTAATCATTATTTTTTGTAGGGGATTGTGCTTAAGAGGCACTGCAATAAAAATATAATTGCTTTTGTTGTACAGATGTTTATACCCCTAAGCATAATCCAATAGGTCAGGTGGACTTAGTCACCTATGTGTGAGGTGCTAAGTCCAATATATATGCTTGGGATTTGTATGGTTTATTTAGCTAATCTCTATTTTGCAGGTGTTAGTTAGATTCACTTTTTTTCATGTAATTTTACAATTAGGATTTTGGAATTTTTATTATGGGAGATTAGGATGAGCATTGGTCATAAGATGACGTCTTATGTACCATATGAAGCCTTTGGAGCAACCACCTTCCAACCATCCAAAAGAAGGAACCAAAAGAAGAAGAAAGAAGAAATGAAGAAATGAAGACCCCCATAACATGAATTTCCTTACTTGATTATAAATTAATTCTTTTGTAATCCAGGTTGTATAAGGTTAGAGCTCGGCTACCCAATTTATTTTCAGGTTTGTGCAGTGTTGCCCAACCATAAGTGATCCTTTATTCTTTTGCGCTAGCTTTATAAAATATTTGATATTTTGTTTAGCTTGTGCATTAAGATGACATATTTTCCTAGTTTTTTCCTTGCTTGATGTATGGCCTGGATGATGATTAGACTCTTAGGAAAAAATAAATCTTCTACCAAATTAATCAACTCAAATTAAAAATAAACAACTCATAACATCATTTAAAGCCTAAGTTAAAAATCAAGATAAAATAATTAGCAACCCCTTAGCTGTATAAGCATTTCTTTTACAACATCATGCATAAAAGCATATTGTTACACTCTTGATTGGAGAGCTTCCACATTTGCCAAAGGAATTTGGTTTAACCTTTGAGAGCCATGGTGGAAACACACCTCCTCCCTCCTCCCTAATTTTGGCCAATAATCTTACTTCTCATGCATTAGGCATATGAATCCTATAAGCCTAAGTCAAATGATTACCCAAAAATAAAAATAAAATGTAATATGTTTTGCATTAGATCTAGGTCATTTTTTATGCCCTTACATGATCTAGTCTCTTAGGGAGTGAGTTTAAGAACTTAGTCTCTTCTAAAATAAAAAATAGCCTAGCTATCTTGCATAAAGCATATGATTTTCCTACATGAATTTAAAATCGTAGAAGGAGTTAATTGGCGGCCACCCTAGGCAGTTGTAAGTCCAAATAGTCGGGTAGTTTGCCCTCTCTTGTGGAGGCAAATCAAATACCCATTTTCATCTTAGATTTAGGTCATGCTTTTGGCCTTCACCAAAGCTCCCTAGATTTAGGTTCTGAGGTTGCTTCTCTTTCCATGGGCCATACGTATAAATCCTCACCACTTAAGAATTTTCATAACCTTGTATTATATAATCATAAGTCCTAAACTTCTAATAAAATTCAACTCAAATAAATAATTCAATTTCAAAAACATAAAGCCCAACCATAAGATAGTTTGAGATGCTCGCTAAGTTTTCTAGCATCATGAGCATCTCCTACTTATCTTTCTTTGGCTTCGATAATAACTCTCTCTTTGATCAATCCTATTTGATCTTCAAAAAACAAACTAATCGATTGATAGTCCTTCCTATCAAAATCTTTGGAGATAATGATCATTTACCTTAATCGAGAGTATTTCTAAGGAATCTTATTCCTTATGATATAATTAACTATAGAGGCTTGCCCCTGTAGGGAACTTAATGAACTCGGTTTAAAATAAACTCTATTTTACTTTTCCATGTAAAGTAGGAGAAGAATCTCTGGTATATATGCAGACCCATTATCCTTAGGAGTCCTTATTGAGGGTCTATTATAGGGTGGTAACTTCTATCTTTCAAGATAATACACCTCTCCATAATGTCATACCCGATCACCCTCAATAAGAACATCTGCGAATCTACGTGGTGTCAAAAATGCATGAAAAGAAATATATTTATATCTTCATTTTATTATGCATAAATTGAATATGAAAGTATACATTCTTTAAAAATATATAGAATTTCACCATAGTCATAGAGAAGGTCTACCAAGGAGGATCCTACCAGCTCATTGATTATAAAGGGGAACACCCGATGCTTCCAATTAATGAGCTCTATTTGAAGAAATATTACCAATAAAACATGTTTGAAAATAATTATCAACAAAAGAATAAAAATATGATTCTATTTCATCAAAATCTTCTCTTCTTTTGAAGCATTAATTGCTTGTCTTGCGAATCCACCACGACGTGTTTAGGATAGGTGTAAGAGAACCCAAGAGGCATCCTATCCCTCTTTCACAATACAAACACAATCAAACACAATTCTACACTACTAAAATAGGTGTGAGAGAACCCAAGAGGCATCCTATTTTGATTAGCATAATTGAGTTAGGTGTAAGAGAACCCAAGCAGCATCCTTTCTTAGTGGGAATTCTGGTTGCCATCTGTGGCACCATTTCATCCAATTCCCCTAATGTGTTTAGGGAAGGTGTGAGATAACCCAAGAAACATCCCATTGCCTTTAACACAAGCATAAAAACAAACATAAATCTTTTTTTCTTGGGCTATTTTAATGTGGGAGCAAGCCCGTTGTGGCACTCACTCATTAGCTGCTCTAGGTCGGGTTTACATGCTACCTTACTAGTAGGTCACCTCAGTGGTCACTTATTGGGAAGATGAGAGTCCCGCACTTTCTTTCCAACTTAATCATTATAAACTAATGAGTGCCTTGTTAGTTTGGTAGACTTCACTTCCAATCCAGTAAGCTACCTCGTGTTGATTTTGTTTAAGAAGATGTGAGCCTCAACGCTTTCTTCTTAAACTAATCATCATGATCTGACTAGGTCAAGTATATTCAAGGTTTAGGATAAGACCCCTAGAAGCTTGTTTTCTCTTGACTACATTTGAGTTAATATAAGTCCTCTAGCGACATTCACTCGGTAGTCACCCTAGGTCGGATGACACCAATCGAGCCGAAGGCAGACTATCCTAGCAATCAGTTCCGCAATAGGAGGATATGAGTCCCTGAGCTTTCTTTCTAGGCTGATTGTTGCAAATCGATGGGCACCTTATGTTGGTTGATATTCGCTATGCTGATAGTGACTCACCTGGTGGATACACCAATCTTGGTAGATGTGAGTCCCCACGCTTTCTCCTTAATTGGCCATCGAATACCTATGCATATTATCTTCTCCAAGGTTTTGGATCCAGCCCTTAGCGGCCCCTCTTCCTGCAGGCACTCTACTTGGATCATGTCCTTTATGACCTCATTTAGACTACTCAAGTTACTTTTGGATTGGACAGTCCCCCTTTCTTAATAGTCAACCCTATGGTTGGAGAACTTGTTTAGCAGATGCATAGATTCTCCCTTGGTTCAGTAAATCTAAGATAGGTCTAGGCTGATATAGGCTTCTTTTCAGTTTGATCCCTCATAAACTAATAAGGTCCATGATAAATAAACTAAACAAACAAACAAAAAATATTTGCTTGTGGATTATAAATTCAATCCCCAAAAGGGCCCCTTTTCATAAGCAGGCATCCTATCTTTAGGGCAGTGTCAGTAGAACTCCCTATAAGAATTGCCTGATTACTTGAGTTGAGATAAGTCCCCAGGTCTGCACTCACTCTGTAGTAGCCCTTAGGTCAGGTTTAATCTATTTTTCCACAAATAGGTTACCCTGGTAGTCATTCCACTTTTGGAAGATGTAAGCCTACGATGCATTCTTTCTAGCATGATGATCGCAAATCGACAGGCAGCCCTAGGTCGGGTTCAATTTGTTGCCCAAAGCACCCGATCACCTCAGTGGTCTTTTGTAAGTGGAATATGTGAGTCCCCATGCTTTCTTCTCCTAAATTGATCATTGCAAACCAAAAGGCACTCTTTTGGTTGGATAGTTCTCCCCTCAGCCGGAAACCTACTCCCTTTGATTCAGTAAATCTGAGATAGGTCTAGGCTGATATAAGCTCCTTCTCACTATGATCCATCGCAAACTAACAGAATTCATCAAAATAATTAAAAAATGAAATTAATCTTTTGACTATATTTGAGATGATTTAAGTCCCCCAGCAGCATTCACTCAATAGTTAGCCGTAGGTCGGGTTCAATTTATTGCCTTGCCAACTGATCACCCCAATGGTTCTTTATTTTGGAAGATATGAGTCCCCGCACTTTCTTCTTAAACTTAACCATTGCAAACCAAAAGGTACCCATTGGTTGGAAAGTCCTACTATGTGGTTGGTAGACTACTCCCATTGGATTGGTAAATCTGAGCTGGCTCTAGGCCTCCACGACCCCCTACTCACTGCAGTCCATCATAAATTGATGGGATCTATAAAAAATAATTAGAAAATGAAATCAATCTTTTGACTATGTTCGAGTTTATTTAAGTCTCCCAGTGGCATTCACAAAATAGTTAGCCCTAGGTTGGGTTCAATACGTTGCCTTACCAATGGATCACCCCTGCAACTTGTCCTTGCTTTGGAGGATGTAAGTCTACTATACTTTCTTCCTAGTACAGCTGCTGCACACCGAAAGTTGGTCCCTTTGGTTGGCTAGTCCAATTATGTGTTTGGTAGACTACCCCTTTGGATTGGTAAATCTGCAGTCTGGCCATGGACTCAGATCTATCATGAAACCAATAGGTTCCATCTCAAAATCAAAAATATAAGAATCTGAAACAAATTTAACCCTCCTCCCTCGGTGGAGTCAAATAAAACAAACAAAATAAATTCATTCAATCTCCCCCACTGGAGTCAAAATAAACAAAAGCAACAAACAAAGCAAACAATCAAAATAACAAATCAAATCGATTTCTCTCCTAGCGAGACTCAAGTCAAATCAAACCTCTCATCCCCTGTGGATGACTTGAACTTGTTTCCCTAGTGGAAGGTTCATATACTTTATCCCTAGTGGATTCCTCCTTTACTCTCTTATGTCTGTGACATAAGTAGAGTCACATTGTACTAAGCTCTGGATTTATTCTACACCTTGGGTTAGGAGTAGATCATTTCTATTAGTGCTTGTGATCATTCGGTGTTCTTTATCATTTCGGTTAACACCAATACATGTGATATGCCTTGTCAGCCACACCACATCTATTAGGCGCCCTTTGTTGACCTCATTTTTAGAATGAACTCTCAACCCCTCCATCTTAGAAATAGGGTTCCTCTTAGACACTAAGAGTTCCCTTAGTCTTAAGATACTTCTAGTGATTAGGTGAACACTTAACCTAACCCTAGAGACGTAGAAGAGTTAGTCATATGAATAGGTTATGCCTTAGGGGTGTTAGGAAAATTTGTCTGCCCTATAGCTTGAACCAAATTCTCACTTCCTCCTTTCAAGTCAAACTCCAAATCAAATCAATTCTAACTTGATTGATTTTATCAAATCATGAATCAATTCCAAATGATTGAAACCCATGATTGAATTTCAAATCCTAAAATCTTTCCTAAGCCCTTTGATTCTATCTTGTAGACTTAGCCTAAATCAAGTCCAAATCAATTCAAATTCAAGAAATTTTCATAATTATTTATATTTCTATTCACAAATATAAATGAAATATAAATTCAAATATCCAAAAATCAATTCAAAACTCAAATCTACATTCAACCAAAATTCAACCTAAGCCTTTCAACTCAAATTCTTGAACTTAGCCAAATCAAATTCAAATCAAGCCAAACCCTTGATTTTTCTTCATGATTCAATTAATCCTTCAATCATGAAACCAAATTTAAACATAAACCTCAATCATCAATCCAAAACTAAATTCAAAAACTCAAATCCATATTAAACCAAAATTCAACCTAAACATTTCATGTTAAATTCTTGAACCTATCCAAATGAAATTCAAATCAATCCAAACCCTTGATTTTTCTTTATGATTCAGTCAATCACTCAATCATGAATGTAAATATAAACAAAAATTCAATCATCAAATGAAAACTAAATTCAAAACTCAAATCCAAATCAAATCATGTTCACCCTTTGAACTTGAAATTGTCAAATGAATCAAAACCCATTTGACTCCAAATCACTTGCAAATTGATTTATATTTCAATCATAACTCTATATGTGAGTTCAATCAAACTTGATTCAAGCCTTGATCAAGCCAATTGACCCACTTAGGCTCACTTGACCCAAACTGACCTAAAGTACCCCTCATGAGTCAAATTTTAATCCTACCCAAATTAGATAGAACTAAGCTCACCTAAGCCTCACATTGTGAGCAACAATCATCATGAGATTCTCAATCACTCAAATTAGGTCAAACCAAGTAAAACCTAAGGATTGACTAAGTCAACACTTAGCCAAAATGAAACATAAACTAGCCAAAATCTATCATAGGCCAAATTGATTGAAACCATTGATCAAAACTCATTCATGATCTTTTTTTGAACTTGACCAAGTCATCATTTGAGCCTAACCTAGCCCAATTGGCCATTTGACCCAAGTTGACCCAACTTGAACTAAAAGGTCAAAATGTGCCAAAACCTGATCTAAGCTAATTTGATTAAAACCAATGGGTCAAGTTCATTCCAAATCACTTATTAAACTTGACCAAACCCTCAATTGGCCAACTAGACCCAACCTAGCCCGATTGACCATGAACCCAACTTGACCTAAAAGGTCATATTGAGTCAAAATCAAATCAAACCAAAATTGATTGGAAACAAAGATATCAAATCATTTTAAATGATCAACTAAACCTAAACCAACCCATGATCTAACCCAATTAGGTCAAATGGGGCAAATTGGTCAACTTGGCCCATTTGACCTAAATGAAATCAAATGAACCAAAACCAAATACAAATCAAATTGAACCAAACTAATGATGCCAACACATTTCAAATGGTCAAATGAACTTGACCTAACCCTTGGTTTGACCCAATTTAACTAATTGGTCAACTTGACCCAAGTATTTTGCCTTAAGATGAGCCAAATCATATCAAGTCAATTCCAAATTCATTGAAACTTGACCCAACCCATTTTTCAATCATACCAAACATACTCAAACTGAAATCCAAGCTAAATGACTATTTTACCCTTAGGTCAAAGGGTAACTCTTGGCCAAATTCACTTGGAATTTGGTTAAATCTTCTTCATGGCCACTTGGCACCCTCTTAGTGGGCCAAGTGGACACTAATGATCATGGTGCACATGACCCAATGGGTTTGGGTCAGCTAAACCCAACCTAATGGCCAAATCGACCACCCACTTAGGAATTGAGCACATGGGACTTCTCCACTACCTTCCTCCCAAAAACCAAATGTGTGCTAAAATCACCGATCAGCTTAAGACCTCTCCATTTGATCCTCCTAGGGGGAGATATACTCCCCCTAATTTTATTTCATTTTCACTCAAACACACTCAATTGAACCCAAGGAACTCAGAGCAAGCATCCTCAAGCTTCTCCAAGGTTCCCAAGGCTCTATGCATTCCTCCATTTCTTAGTTTATCAAAACAAAAAATAAGGGAGGTAGCAAGGATTTCCATCTCACTCAATACCCAATATCAAGCCAATTGCTCTTCCAAGCACCCTCAGGGGACTCAATCATGTTGATCTAAAGCTTCTTCTAAGCTTCTAAGGCAAGGGAGGTGGGAGTTAGACCAAAGCTGCAAGCCTAGGAGGGTGACTTTGGCCAATTAGAGGATCTACTCAACCTCAACCCCACAAACCTTTAATAGGGCTTCATCTCCACTAGACGAAGCTACCTCGATATTGAGAGTGACGGTGATAGCCTTCAGTGAGGTACTAATCAAAATAGAGCATAATTTGAATTTTCTTTGGTCCTTTTTGAAGGAAAGTTTCACCCAAAGTAAAATAGATCATTAGATCTTCATCCCCTTGCATGATGATGGTGTGGGTTGAGTTTGAGCTCAATCAATCAACTCGATCATGCCCTAAGGAGTGACGCCCTTCTCCCACAAGAGGAATGGATCAAGGACCGCCCATCTGCACATTTTGGTTGGATGGTCACATTAATCCAAACTGCTGAAATCGATCTTGATCTTCCATCGAGGAGAAAGTGAAGCCGCTGATGCGGCATTGGATGTGACTACTTAAATAGTGAATCCCATCATGCCACGTGGAAAGCGCGCACTGCGTCAGCGGTCCATGTGACACTGGTGGGATTAACTATTTAATTAGGTTATTTAATTAGGTTTTAATTACATAATCTTTAAATATTCATAACTAAATGTAAAAAAAAAATCAGAAAAATATAAAATAAAATGCATTGTGAGGATATTTTAAAGGGGAATAATCTAAAATTAAGTTTGATGAATTTTGAACAGTGAATTTGATGAAATTAGGATTTTATTGAGAAAATAATTATATTAATTTCTCCTTAATTATTTCACTGATTAATTCCAAACTTCTTAAGGTTGATTAATGGGATGACCTCTGCCTCTCATGATTTTCTTGAAATTTATTAATGATATAATTAGGGTAATTGCTTGATCCACTCCTAATCAATCTCTTAATCAATTAAGTGATTAATTAACTTATTAAATAATGAAGAATTAATTAATTAAGTTTGCTAATTACCTTACAATAGTGAATGGACTTAGGGAATGAGATTATGAGTCCTCTCCCAAATCTTTTCACCTAAGTTTAATTCATTTGATAAAAATATAATTAAAATGCAAATTAATTAAATTGTTTAATCACTTAAATAAATGGCTTAATTAATGAAACTTTTCAAAATCAAATCAATCTGAATTTGATCATTTCATGAAACATTTCAAAATTTTCTTAAACAAACATCTCTTAGCATTCATCATTAAGGTGTGCTAAACATTTTTATTTGCATGTATAGATATGCTTTTAGGGTTCATCCATATGCATGGTACACATGTTGGAAAGAAATAAAGTGTTTGTGTATTTTGTGATAGTAATTCACTTTCCTTAATCTTAAAATGCCTTTCTCTTTGAATAGTTTGTTTAGGATTTAGCTAAACTTAGGATTAATTAAAACACATAATAAAATATTCACTAAATAAAAAGTCATTAATGAATTTATCTTATAGAAATTACTTGTTGTGGAGGAAAGAGAAGTTCTCTTCTCTTTACATCTCTTTACAACACTTAGTAATTAATTATAGGTTCATTCAAATCAAAATAAATCATCAAATAAAATCAACCAAATCAACTAAATCACTTAAATGAAATCACCCTCTGAGTTGAATCCTTCATACTTAGAAAACTCTAATCTTAAAGCCTAACTAAGAAACACCACACAAACTTTAAATGACACACACCTTAGGCTAAGTCACCACTTCTAGTCTTATGTTAGGGTGGTGCATAGTTTGATTTTTTACTTTTATTTTGTGATGTGATTTTTTAGTCTAGATGTTAGGGTGTATGTGCGTACACTGAATGGTAGGGTGGTCTTAGTCTAACCATTATCTTCTGTAGGATATTGTTCTTAAGGAACGTTGTAATAAAAAAATATAAATGCTTTTGCTGTGCAGGCTGCTTATATCCCTAAGCATAATCCAAAATAGGCCAAGTCAACTTGATTACCCATGTGTGAAGTGCTAAGTCCAATTTATTCATATACATGCTTGGGATTGTGTGGTTTGTTTAGCTAATCTCTATTTTGCAGGTTTTGGTTAGATTTACTTTTTCCTATTTTTATATAATTTTGTAATTAGTATTTGGAATGATTGCTATGGGGAATAAGGATGGACATTGGTCATAAGACTATGTCTTATGTACCATGTGAGGCCTTTGGATCAACCACATTCCAACTAACCAAAAGAAGAAAGAAGAAAGAAGAAAGAAGAAAGAAGAAATGAAGAAATGAAGAAATGAAGAAATGAAGAATGAAGAATGAAGACCCCCATGACATGAATTCCCTTTTGATTGTAATTAATTCATTTTTCATTCGGGTTGTATAAGGGTAGAGCTCGGCTACCCCATTTCTTTTTTGATTTGTACGGTGGATCCCGACCACAAAAGGCCTCTTATTCTTTTGCGCTAGTTTTATAAATTATTTGGTGTTTGTTTAGCTTGTGCATTAAGATGACATGTTTTTCTAGTTTCTTCCTTGATGTGATTAGGCTCTTAAGAAAAAATAAATTTTCTATCCAACTAATCAACTCTAAACAAAAAATTAATAACTCATAACTTCACTTAAAGCTCAGGTTATAAAAATAAAATAAAAGATTTAGCAACCCCTTAACTGGATGTTGTATGTTTTCACATCATGCATAAAAATCATCTTGTTTCACTCTTATTTTGGAGGGCTTCCACCCGTGCCAGAGAACTTGTCTTGACCTTTGAGAGCCATGGTGGAAACACACCTCCTTTCTTGCTGATTTTGGCATAATATAATTTCTTATACATTAGGATATGAATCCAATAAGCATGTGTCAAATCAATTGTTCAAAATGAAAATAAAACATAACAAAATTTGCATTTGATTTAATTCATTAATCATGCCCTACATGATCTAGTATCTTAGGGTGTGTGTTTAAGAATTTAGCTTCTTTCTAAATAAACAACAGCTTACCTATCTTGCAAAAGCATATGACTTGCCTACATATATTTAAAATCGTAAGAGGAGTAAGTTGGCAACCACCCCCAGGCAGTTGTAAGTCCAAACAGTCGAGTGGTTTATCCTCTCTTATGAAGGTAAATCATATACTCATTTTTGCCTTAGATTTAGGTCATGCTTTAGCCCTTGCCAAAATCCCCTAGATTTAGGTTCAGAGGTTGCTACTTCCCTTTGTGAGCTACAAGCATAAATCCTCACCTCTTAGGCATTTTCATGATCTTGTATCATAGAATTGTAAGCCCTAGATTTCTAAAAAAAATTCAACTCAAATATGTGATTCCCATCAACTTCAAAAATATAAAGCTCAACCATAAGATAGTTTAGGATACTTACTAGGCTTCCTAGTATCATAAGCATTCCCTACTTATCTTTCTTTGGCAACGATAATAACTCCCTCTTCTTGATCAATCCCACTTTATATTTTAAAAATAAACCAATTGATTGATAGTCCTATCTTTGAAATCTTTGGAGACAACGATCATTTATCTTAATCGAGAGTATTCCTATGGAATCCTATTCATTAGGATGTAATTAACTATGGGGGCTTGCCTCCATAGGGAACTTAATGAACCCGATTTAAAATAACTTTGCTTTACTTTTTTATGTAAAGTAGGAGAAGAATCTCTGGTACATACGAAGACCCATAGTCCTTAGGAGTCCTTATTTAGGTGATTAGGTCCATTGTAGGGTGGTGACTTCTATCTTTTGAGATAGTACACCTTTCCTCAATGTCATATCTATTCACCCTAATAAGAACATCTACGGATCTACTTGAAATCCAAAATGGAGGGGTATCTTTTTATCTTCATTTTATCCTTTCCAAAAAGATAGATGAAGATGAGAATATATTTCACCACAGTGGCAGGTAGGAATACTGCTGCTAAGGATGTTGATGAGGAGGTGGCTATGGTGGCCACTATGGCAACTGAGGTGGCCATTATGATGGCCGAGGTGGTGGTATAGAAGGCAACATAGGAGGCTGCTGAGCTTGAGGCCTATCTTAAGAACCCTAAGCTTTCCCTCAACGCTACTACGATTTCTTCTCAAATGCCTTGAGGATGGTCTTAGAAAGGTAACTTTTTTGGCTTTCTCTTGTAGACTAGCCACCTTGTTGATTAATTTCTCGAAGGTTTTTATTATAAACCCCTTGAGCATGAAAGTGATCAGGCTATAGATATTCTTAAGGAGAATCTCTATGGCGTGTTATTCAGACAGTTATGGTTCGCATTTCATATTTTCCACTTGAGAATGTAATCAGCAAGGGACTGGTTGGGATTTTTCTTTGCTATAATGAGATCACCTATAGTAACCCTCTGTTGAGCTCTATCAAACCTCTTAATGAAGAGGTGCTCCAACTCAGCAAATATCTTAACCGAACTTTTGGATAGTTCGACATACCAGTCAAACTCAACACCCGCTAAACTGCTAACAAACAATCTAAAAAGAAGGGCATCACTACCTCCAGCGTTGCAACAATTGACCCTAAAATATGCAATACGTTGGCGAGGGTTTCCACTGCCATCAAATATTTTGAAAGAAGGAGGCACGAAACCCTTTAAATATTGGACCACATCAAATTCTTATAGGTACGGTCTACCCTTTGGAATAGATGAGCCACCTTGAGCTTGCATCAGTGCTTCCCTCACTTATTGTTCCACCATGTGCTTGATATCTTTCTCATGCATGGAGGTACTATCCACCACCTTCCTATGTAAGCTACCACTATCATGATCTACTGAAGAAGTGCTTTTGGGTTGATAAAGGATATGTGCTGACTCAGGATGATCTACCTCTATTGGTATATGTTGCAGGGCTAAGGCTTGGTTTTGGAGTGCATGGATGGCTGCTAACAAGTCTTCCATCTGATTCTCCATCTGGTTGATCAGATCATCCTTCTGTCTAATCTGCTGAAGGAGGTGTTGGATTGAATCAACCATAATTCCTTTCTAACTTTGTTGGTCTTTATGGAGGGAGTTCCTGGTATCGACCATGTGGGCTTCAATCTAGTCCTCCAACAAATCATCCTCATTGGGGTCAAAATTGACCATTGCCTTCTCATAATCAGACCGATCATTTCCTAGGATTTCCCTCTTTTTCATAAAATATTATCCTAGAATGTCATCCAAGGAACGATCTAACTGTGCTAGTATAAACACTCGCTACTGACTGGTAGTAGGGTTATGCTCACTGACAAAAATGCATCTGACACTGCCTACCACTAGAGTGTTATCTCTGGGAGGACTATGCTCACTGGAAGATACATGCTCATGACTAACTATCGATGGAGTGCTATCTCTCGGGGGATCTACTGCCATAGGAACTACAAGACTGTCACCCTCTCGCTCTACTACTACTACCGCCAAGCAGTGGTGGGAATGACAGGGGCTTGCCATTCCTTCTTCACCATAGTTGAAGTGGAAGATCGAAAGAGAGCTCGACCTCACCTCAACAGGTGGAGTAGATGAAATGGGACCCTAAGGCCATAGCCAGATCACTAAAGGGGCTTTCTTCTCTCGAATTTATGCCTTGGCGACAGGGATCTGGAACATGTACTAGTGAAGGTGGATGATGAGCGGTACAGTGTGGTGGAGACATTGGCTACCACTCAACAAGAGCTCTCCTGGGACTAATTTATGCCCGAGCACTATATCGATGGTGGCTCACACCACCCGGGAAATATACAAGTGAAGGTTGTCACTATCATACCTCCTCCTCTCTCTCCCATCTACCTACACCGCCACTGTGCCTCTGTATCTGTCATGTATCATCCATGATGCTCCTAAAGATCAAAGACCCATCAAACAATGCAGTCCGAGTGTCAGGGCTCGCCATCTCTGGTAACTAACCATAATCCAGCATAGGGCCTCCTCCTCTCCCTAGCCGGTACCTTATAATAAGATGGTGGTGGAGGTGATGTTGGAAATCCTCCTGTAGTCCTCCTCTCCATCTGAGCCTGAGAGGGGATGAATCTACTACTACTGAGTAAGGCAGAGACCTCTCGGGGTGAACCTTCCTCTACAACATGGGACACTTCTTCTGCCTCTACAGCTGCTCGCTCATGATGCAGCTTAACCTTCTAGCTCTTGTTGCGGTGCTGAGTGCGGGTGAGTTGAGTGGGGCAGGAGCTGGAACCTACCACGAAGGTAAGGGAGACTATCTCGAAGACCAAGATAGCCTTTCCCTTCGAGGGGACCAACGAGGAGGTTTTAGCCCTCGTCGGGGCAACAGGATGAACAACTGATGGAACAGATAGGGGAACCACTGACACTATTGGCGCTACCCTGGAACTAAAATTGATCATGCTGAAGCTGCTGCTGTCACTATGGGGATCTCTATTGCCTTCCTCTTTAGTGGAGAGAACTCAGAGTTAGAAGCTATGTCAAAGCGAATAAGTGGCACTTGTCCCGCCACCTTCTCCCCACTGATTGTCATGAGAACTGTCCCCTCACAAGTAACTCGCACAACCTTAAATTTGTGACTAAATTAAATCAGATGCATTGTGGTCGAGGTGAGCTTGGCCTGATCCAGGGCCAAGTCAACACCGGATGGGAAAGAGAACACAAACTTGCTTGGAGCCATGTGTACTGAACTTCGCTGAATATAAACTGACTGAGCTGAAACTCTACATTTGTTGAAAACATAACTGAATCAGTCCCTTGGTTTGGTATTTACCTTCAAAAATAAATTCTATACTTGATTTGGAAATTTGAACTCGCACTCAATAGATTTAGTCATGTTAAGTAAGGCTCATTGGAGAGATTTTGATATGTGAGGAGAGTCTTTGCCATTTGATTTTGATTTAGAACTCATACTCAACCAATTTAAGTAGGTTGGATGGGGTTCAGATATTGGAGAGACCTTTGAAGATATTTGTGTTGTGTATCTTATTTGAAAATTTTGATTTTGAAAAATCTTCCTTAGCTAATTTAGGTATGCTAAGGAAAGGTTTTGATTATGTGTTTTGAAAGTTTTTTGAAAGTATCTTTGCTTGTGATGATGGGTTATGTGTGTGATATATGTCGATTTGATGATGGGTTATGTGTGTGATATATGTCAATTTGATGATGGATCTTCTTACTTAACAAATTTGGTATATTAAGTAGAGGCTAAATGTGTTTGATTTGTGTTTGCTTGATTTGAAAATGAGGCTCTTACTTAACAAATTTGGTATGTTTAGTGGGAGCCAATTATGATTTATGATTTGTGTTTTGTTTTCTTTTGAAAATGGGACTTCCATTTAACAAATTTGGTATGTTAAGTGGAAGCCAAATGTGATTTGATTTATATTTTGAAAATGAGATTCTCACTTAACAAATTTGGTATGTTAAGTGAGAATCAAATGTGAAATGATTTGAAAATGAGATTCTTACTTAACAAATTTGGTATGTTAAGTAGGAATCAATTGTGATATATTTTTTGAAAATGAGACTCTTACTTAACAAATTTGGTTTGTTAAGTAGGAATCAAATGTGATATGGTTTGAAAATTTGGATTTTTTACTTAGCAAATTTGGTATGTTAAATAGGAATCAAATGTGATTATGATTTGTTTGAAAGAGGGGAAATCTATTTAACAAATTTGGGTATGTTAAATAAAGTTCATTTTGTTTTTGTAAATTTTGAAAAAAGGGACTCTCATTTGACAAATTTGGGTATGTCAAATGGAGTCGAAAATATGTCTTGAATTTATGTGTGTGGTTTCTTACTTCAACTCAAGCATATGTGAAATATGTTAAGTAAAGTTTCAATTTTATGCTATGATTTTATTTGTAGATAGGATCTTCATTCAAGAAATTTGTGCATGTTGTATGAAGGTGGTTACCTTCAAAAATGTGCTTTTGAAAAAGAGAGAAACCCCAACTCTAGCATATGTGAAATATGTTGAGGGGAGTTTTAATTTTATGCTATAATTTTATTTGAAAATAGAATCTTCATTCAACAAATTTGAGCATGTTGAATAACTATTTTCAAAAAGATGTTTTTGGAAAAATGATTTTGATTTTGAAAAGAACCTCCATGTAACAATCATGAGGATTATTAGATAAGGTTTGGTTATATGAATTTTGTGTTTTTTGAAAATTTCTTATGAATTTTGTGCAAAATCTTTTGTTATGTGAATTTTGAAAAAGTGCTTTTGGAAAGTGACATTTTTCAAAAGAGTTTATTTCCTTAAATATTAGAACGAACCTTGCCTCGTCAAGCTAGTGGTAAGAAGGTTCTAAATTTTCATCATCTCCTTTTATTAGTTAATTTTATTCACCTATTGGAAAACCCAATAGGGCTTCTAGGACCTATAAGGAGTAAGGTCCTAAAACCTAGAGGATGTTGACTAGCTTTACTTAAGAATGAAACAAGCTAAGTACCAATGGAAGGAAAGATGGTCTTGGACTTATATGATATACAAGTTCACTATCGATGCTTGGAGACAATAATTGTCTACTAGAGATGGAGAGAGGAACAATCCCTAATGGAGTCGCCAGAAAAATTTGTAGTGTTTATTTTTGATTATGTGTGTATGCCGAGACACCACGTAGATCCGAGGGTGTACTTATTGAGGTGATCGGGTATGACATCAAGGAATAGTGCACTATCTTAAAATATAGAAGTCACTATCCTACGATGGACCTAATCACCTAATAAGGACTCCTAAGGCATGAGTCTTCGAATATACTAGAGATTTTTTCTCTACTCTACATGGATGAATAAAGTAGGGTTTATTTAAATCGGTTCTAAAGTTCCTATGGGCAAGCCCCATAGTTAATTACATTTTAAGGAAGGTGAGTTCCTTAGGAATACTCTCCATTAAAGAAGGCACTTGTTGTCTCCAAAGATTTCAAAGATAAGACTCTTAATAAATTGGTTATGTTTGGAAAATCAAGTAGGATAGATCAAAAGGAGAGACTTATTATCAAAGCCAAAAGGAGATGAGTAGGGGATGCTCATGATATTAAGAAGCCTAGTGAGCATCCCAAACTATCCTATGGTTGGGCTTTATATATTTGAAATTGAAGAGAATTATATGTCTGTGTTAAATCTTTATTAAAAAGCTAGGACTTATAATCCCACAATATAAAGTTGTGGAAATACCTAAGAAGTAAGGATTTATGCTTGTAGATCAAGGAGAAACAACAACCTCAGATCCTAAATCTAGGGAGCTTTAGCGAGGGCCAAAGCACGTACTAAATCTAAGGCAAAAATGGGTATATTATTTACCTCCACAAGAGAGGATAAACCACCTGACTACCGGACTTATAATCGCTTAGAGTGATCACCAGCTAACTCCTCCTACATTTTAAAGCCATGTGGTCAAGTCATATGTTTTGTAAGATGGTTAGGTTGTTATTTTTTAGAAAGAAACTAAAGTCCTTAAACCCACTCCCTAAGAGACTAGAGCATGAGTGGTATGAATAATGACTTAGTCTAATACAAATTTTATCAAATTTTATTTGATTTTGGACTCTTTATTTTGACAAAGGCTATAAGATTTTATATGTCTAAATGCATGATGAAATAGGGTTATTGGCTAAATCATAGATAAAGAGGTATTTTTCACAACAAGGGAGACCCTCAAAGGTCAAGTCTTCCCCTATTGTGCAAGGATAGAAACCCTCTCTTAGAAAGAGTGAAATAATATGATATGCATGATATTAAGCATACAATATTTAGCTAAGGGGTTGCTAAATCTTTTAATTATCTTGATTTAATACCTAGGCTTTAAATGAGGTTATGAGTTATTTATAAAATTAGATTATGAGTTGTGATTGGGGTAAAAAGTTTATTTTTTTCTAAGAGCCTAACCGAATCTAGGCCACACATTAAATCACCATACATGAAGAAACTAAAAAAAATACATGCCATTTCTATTACACAATTGTAAACAAAGCATCAATCCATTTATAAACTCAATGTAAAAGAATAATAGGCTGGTGTGGTCGAGTATCACCATACAACCCGAAAAAAGAAATGGGTAGCCGAGCTCTACCCTTATACATCCTGATATATAAAAGAATAATTACAAATTATAGATGATAAGTGTTATGGGAGGTCTTTAAGTCTTCATGCTTCTTCCATTTCTTTAATTGATTTAATTCATTTGATTTGGTAGGCTTCTAGGCATCACATGGCACCAGATTAAACCTTCTAAGCAATGTTCATCCTTAACCCCCATAACACTTAACCAAATTCCTAATGCATAATTATATTAAAAGAATAAAAAAGTAAATCTAACAATACCTACAAAACAAGTGTTAGCTAAACACACCGTACAATCCAAGTAGTTATATGTATAATTTGGACTTAACACCCTGCCCATAGGAAACCAAGTTCACCTATCCTAATTTAAATTATGCTTAGGGGTTAAGCAACTGCAAAAGAGAGCATTTATAATTATTTTAAGTTCCCCTTAAGCATAATCTCCTGCATAAAATATGATTAGGCTAATCACAACCTAACATCTAGTCTACGAAGCATGCACCCTAACATCTAGTCTACAATGATACATCACAAAAAAATATACATCAAATCATGCATCGGCCTAACATAAAGCTAGAAGTGGTGACTTAATCTAATGTGTGTGTATTAAGGCTTGTGTGGAATGTTCTAACTAGGCTTTAGAGTTAACGTTCTCTAAGTACGAAGGATATTTAATTATAAAGGGTGGTTTCACATTAAGTGGTTTAATTGATTTGTAAATTTTACTTAGTATTTCCTTTTGTTTCATTTGATATACACTTAACAACTAAGTGTTATAAAGAGAAGAAAAAAATAGGATCACTCTCTTTCATCCCTACCTTAATTCACCTCTAAAGCAAATTAATTAAGTGAATTCTCTTTAGTGAATGGCTTATTAGATTTTTTTAATTAGTCCTAGGTTTAGGTTTTCTTTAAATGAACTCATTCAATAAGAAAGACATCTTAAGATTAATTATAATTAATTACTATCACATAATACATTTTTGTTCATTTCTTTCCATCATATATAGCATGCATATGATCACGTCCTAAGCATACCTATACTTGCAATTTATATCTTAGCACACTTAAATGATTAATGTACACAAATGTACTTGGAATTGATGTTTCATCTGGTTGAATTATTTTTGTCATATTAATTTAAAGCTCTATCTAAATTCTTACACCAAAACATAAGAGTAGAGCTCCAAATCATATGACTAAACAATCCAACCATTTGAACACAATATGAATGCATATCTTTTTAATAAAAAAGGTGGTTTTCATTCATTAGCTAAATATACATTCAAATGTATGAACATTTTAAGCAAGTACATCGCCATTATTTTGCACCAAGGGAGTAAGGTAAGAACCTCCTTGGGGCTACTTAAAGCTATGCATCCCCGAAATATCCAGACTAATATACCTGCTATTCTTAAATACATATGGATGCATAAGCAACTATAAGAATAGAAAATCATGCAAAAGTAGAGTTTGGTTTATTTATTTTATTTGTGTAAATGAACTAAAGCTCTATCTAAATTCTAATGTCAAAATGCATAAGAATGAAATCAAACAAGTACGTTGCCATTATTCTGCACTAGGGGAGTGAGGTAGAAGCCTCCTTGGGGCTACTTAAAGTCGTGCATCCCCGGGATGTCCAAACTAATATACCCATTAACATTCAAACTTATGCAAATCAACATATGAATGTAAGCAAGAGACTTCACTTCATAAACTAAGCTTATATTTACATGCATCTCCTATGTATGTCAAACTAAAGTCACAATATATATTATTATTCATTAATAAGCTTTTCAAAATACATTTGAGATTTAATAGTGATAATAGCGACACATATTTCTAATTAAGTTAATACATGCAAATTTGACATAAAGAAAATTATTTTATTTAATTAAATTTTGAAAAAAATGAATGCATAACTACAAGTGGCATACAATATTTTAACATGATTGGAAAGAAATAAAGCAACTAATTCCTAATCACATTAAATCCAACTAATTCCTAAGGACAACCATATTAAATAAGCTTATTTAAAATAAACTAAAGTTTCTTAAAGCCATTTTTGATTTGATGTTTGATTTAATTTGAGGGATGTGAGAGAGGTTTTCTAATCCTAATCGCATTCCCCATATGTGTGAGTTAATTTGATTTAATGAAAAGCAATTAAGTTAGTTTTATGAATTAATTAAGTTAAGTATGGATTAAGTTAATTAATTAACCCTTACTTATGTCACCTTAAAGTAATTAATTAAACAATTATGAGCTAATATGATATGCAAATAAATTGAAAAGTAAATAATAATGCTCTTATAAAATGAAAGGGGCCTAATGTAATTAGCTCATGATTATTAATTAATTAAGCTTAAGGAACTCACTTAATTTCTTTTATGGTTTTCTCACACATATGAGCTAACCATAATTTTATTAGCTCTCACTTTAGGTTATTGAACACCTAAAGAGCTACCCAAGAGTTAATTAGGAAAAATAGATTTAATTAAGTTAATTAAGTTTATTAATTATCGAATTAAATCTATTATCATAATCCATATAAAATGGACTTAGGAAAAGAGACAAAGAAGGAAGCCTAAGTTTCAATCCCTATATCTTTTCAATTAGTTAATTAAAGTTTAGATATATTTTGGGTTTTGATTGATTTAATTTATTAATTAATTGATGAGTCTTAATTAATTAATTTTAAAGAGGGAATGAAGAAGACTTAAGGAAAAGATTGGAAGAGGGGTCCCAATACAATTACTTATGTTTCTCCACTATTAATAGAGGCTAATGAACTTAATTAATAGATCAATTCACTATTCATTTGATCAATTATTATTAATTTAGGTCAGAGAGTAATTAAGGCTTAATCAATCAATTTTCCTAATTAACTACCCAATAACTTCAAAGAAAAATATGGGAGGGAGAGGTCATCCCCCTAAACATCTTTGGAAAGTTTAAAATTAATTATATAATTAATTAGAGAGTAATTAGACTAATTAAATTTTTAATTAAACATTAATTATGCAAAAATTACTATTCAAAATTAATTAATAATAATTTTCTTGGATTCTCCTTTGAAATACCTTTAAAATGAGCCCTTATTTATATTTCTTGGATTTTTTAGGATTAGTTATAAATTTTAGAAGTTTCAGCCTTAAAAATGAATTAATTAACCTAATTAAAGCCTTTATCCCATCGGCGTCATGTAGCTACTGACGTAGTGCACTGACACGGTGCTCTTTCCACATGGCGTGATGGGATAGGCTATTTAAGTTATCAAATCAGGATGCTGACTCAAATGGTGGGAAATGTGCTTTCGCGTGTGTCATCTGATCTAAAATCAAACAGTCACAATTAAATATGTAGATTAACGGGATTAAATCAGCGGATCTAATGTGATCGATAAGGTCATTATGATCACATGAACATACGATATCTGTCTCCTTCTTGAATGGAGAAAGATGGATATTGTCCATCTTTCTCCATTTAATTCGAGCTCACTAGAGCTCAAATTGGGATCAAATTGATCCCACGCCATTAAGAGAAGAAGGCAAACACATCCAAATGTCAAGATCTACCCACATAAAACTTTTCTTCACAAAGGCCCGCAAAAAATTCACCTAAACTACGATTTTGAAGAATTACCTCATCGGAGCTAATGTCGGACAGTCGGATCGACGGAGATAGCTTTGCTTAGTTGAGGCAAAGCTCTGTTGAGAAGCTTGGACCTCGATTTGAAGTGAACCGCTCAGATGATGAATCCACGCGTGTAGGAGCTTTGGCTTTGATTGAAACCATGAGGTATACCCCTCGGTGGTAGGGAAGGGCGAGGATTAACTTGCTCTTTTTCATGGCAAGATCAGGTGAGGTGCAGTGGTCACACTCATGTCCACATGGCTTGACAAGAGTGGAGGAGGTAATGGGAGGCTACCCAAGGGCTGGTGTGCAATGGTTTCTTAGCTCAACTCACCTACCATTGGTCCATGGCGACTAGGGTGGGTTGGAGTGGAGGTGGTCAGTGGAGCCTCACTTGAGTGTTTTGAGGGCTACCATTATGATGGAGGAGTTGACCTTGATTCTTAAAGGGAGAATCCAATAGAAAGAGGGATTAACCAATAGTTAATCCTCTAAGTGGGGTCCACTTTACTTTTAGGAAAATTTTGGGTTGAATTATAATCAATTTTGGTTGGGTTTGGTCAGCCACCAAAGCCCTATGGGTTGATTTTGGGTGTTTAGGCTTCACTTGGTCAAATGAGTTCAAGTTGGGGTGGGTTGACTAATTGGTCAAATTGGGTCAAACTAAGGCTTGGGTTAGGTTCAAATGATCATTTGGAGTGTTTTGGTTCAAGTGGTTTTGATTAATTTGGCTTAAGTTTGATTTTAAAAAATAAAAAACCAATTCATTTGACAAAATTTGTTTGTGGTTTTCATTCTTAGTGGTTGGAAAATTAATTTTAATTTGACCAATTTTTTAGGTCAATTTAAATGGTTAAATGACCAATTTTCAATCAAATCAATAATCAAAATGATTTGAATTTTTAATCAATTTTAAAAATGATTTGACCCATTTTAATTTAGGCCAATTAACTTAGGTCAAATGGTCAATTGGACTTGATTTGGCTCAATTAAGGGTTTGATCATGTTCAATTATTGATTATGGGTAGTTTGAATCAATGGTTTCAATCAATTTGGTATATGGTGGTTTTTGGCTAGTTTAGGTTTCATTTGGGCTAAAAGTTGACTTGGTTTGACACAATTCAAGGTAGTTGATCACCCTAGGATGATTGTTGATCATGATAGGAGATTTGGATGGGCTTGGTTCAATCCAATTTGAGTCGGATTAGAACTTGGCTCAAAAAGGGTCTTCAGGTCACTTAGGGTCAAGTGGACCTAAATGGGTCAATTGATTTGGTTTTAGCTTAATTCAAGTTTAGTTGAACTCATACATGGATTTATGATGAAAATATAAATCCAATTACAATTGGTTCGGAGTCAAATAGATTTTGGTTCATATGACAATTTCAAGTCAAAAGGGGTCGATATGGGCTTGACTTAAGTTGACTTGGATTTGGTTTGATAATTGTAGTTTATGTTTATATTTGGATGAGTGAATGAAGGAATGATTGGTTCATGATGAAATCCATGAGTTTTTAGTTGATTTGGGTATCATTTAGTCAAGTTCAAGAAATTGGCTAAAAGGGCTCAAATTGGAAATTTTATTTGATTTGGGTTTGGTTTTGGCTATTTGGATTTATATTTCATTTATATTTATGAATATAAATGAAGGTATAAATGATTCATGAGAAAATCACTTGAGTTTGGAGTTATTTGGAAGCAAATTTGACCAAATTTAAGGATGTAGGTCAAAAGGCCTTTAGTAGGGAATTAATTTAGTTTGATTTATTTTTGGTAAATTAATGTAATTAACAGATATTATGGTTCATAGAAAGATAAATATTTTATGTGTTCAAGAAACTAAATGGGTTGGTGAGAAGGCAGAAATTGATAGTTTAGGTTTTAAACTTTGGTATTGTAAAAGTCGAACTAGAAATGGTGTATGTGTGATTATAGATAAAAGTTTAAAGGATAATGTTATAAGTATTAATAAATGTGGAGATAGAATTATAGCTTTAAAGATTATTATTAATACTAAGATTATCAATGTTATAAGTGTCTATCTCCTAGTAGGTTTGGAGGTAAGCTCAAAAGAAAATTTTGGAATGAGTTAGAGGGATTAATACAAAAGATACCTCTTAAAAAAAATATTTATTGGGGAGATTTAAATGGACATGTTGGTAGAGTGGTAGAAGATTTTAAAAGTATTCATGTGGTTATGGATTTGGAGTGACTAATGAAGAAGGTAGGGTATATTAGATTTTGCCTTAGCTTATAATTTTGTAATTGCTAACACTTTATTTAAGAAAGAGATGAACATATTATTACTTATAAAAATGGATCTAGTAAAATCTGATTGATTATTTTACGCTAAGAAAAATAGATCGTTTAGATTGTAAAGATTGTAAGGTCATTCAATGAAATTTTAAGTACCCAACATCAACTATTAGTTTTAGATTTTAAGATGAAAGGTTGTAGAGAAAAATAAACTAAATTATTATCTAGGATTAGATGGGGCACTTAAAGAACACAATTAAAAATATTTTAAGAGCAAGCTACAAATTAGAATTTGGCATGTTCATAAGGGAAAGCGTTATGTGAGAAAAATATCAAGTAAAATTAAGCAAGTTCTGAAGATGTGCTTGAAGAATCAAAGGAAAAGCTTCTTTTAATAAGAATAGTTGGTGGTGGAGTGAGAATTGCAGAATAAGAAATAAACATTGTTATAAAACTTAGTTTAGATGTAAAACTTCGAGAATTGGGAAAGATATAAAGTGGCTGAGACTCTAAAGCAATATATGATACAAAAAATTTAGCTTTTAGTGATTTAAATAATAGATTAGATACCAAAGAAGGTGAAAGATGTATGTATAAGTTAGCCAACCAAAGAGATAGGAGAAGTAAAGACATAGTTCAAGTGAGGGGTGTGGATGAAAATAATAAAGTGCTTTTCTTAGAAAAGATATTAAAATAGGTGGATGAGGTATTTTGATAAACTTTTCAATGAAGGATCTAAAGTATAGATTTTAGCAACCTTAATATCTAAACAAACAGAATTTTATTTTTATCATCGTATTAGTAAATTTGAAGTTAGTGAAGCTTTAAAGAAAATGAAATGTGGAAAGCGATGTGGATAATATTCCAATAGATGTGTGAAAATGTTTAGGAGATCAAGGAATTTCTTGGCATAAATCTTTTAATATTATTTTAAAGACTAAAAAGATGTCAGATGAGTGGAGAAAGAGTTTGTTGGTTCATATATTTAAGAATGAAGGTGATGCAAGAGTGTGCAAATTATAGAGGGTTAAGTTAATATGCCATACATTAAAATTATGGGAGAGAGTAATTGAGCATAGGTTACGATGTGATAAAGTTTCTCTGTCAGTTTGGTTTCATGCCGGTAGATCTACTATGGATGACATACATTTGTTAAGAGGTTTGATGGAGAAGCATAGAGAAAGTAAGAAGGATCATATGATATTTATTGATTTAGAAAGCTTATGATAAAGTCTCAAGTTGTTCTTTGGAGAGTTCTAGAATAGGAGTTAATATTGGTTATATTCAAGTCATTAAGGATATGTATACTAGAGCATTACTTGTGTCCAAACACAAGGAGGATTGACAAAATATTTTTCTATTTCAATTGCATTACATCAAGGATCAACATTAAGCCCTTATCTTTTTTTACTTTAGTTATGGATGTTCTTACGAGGCATTTACAAGAAGATGTACCTTGGTGTATGCTTTTAGCTGATGACATTCTTCTTGTTGATAAGACTAGAGAGGTAGTCCAAAACTTGAATTATGGAGGTCAACTTTAGAGTCTAAAGGTTTTCATTAAGTAGATCTAAACGAATATATGGAGTGTAATTTTAGTTGTAGAAGTTTTAGTGGTAGTGTTGTGACTTTAGGTGATCAAGTCATTAATAAGAGTGAGCGATTGATATTTAGGCTCTATTGTTCAAAATGATGGTGAAATAGATGGAGATGTTATTAGTAGAATTCAAGTTGGATGGTTGAAGTGGAGGAATACATCGGCTATTATGTGATAGAAAAGTTCTACTTAAACTTAAGGAGAATTTTATAAGATGGTGGTAAGACACGCAATGACTTATATGTAATGTTGGCCAATAAAAGAAGCATAAGACTAAGTTAAGTGTTATAGAGATGAGGATGCTCAGGTGGATGAGTGGCTTTACTCTTAGAGATAGAATGCAAAATAGTATGTTGGGAAAAAGTTGGAGTAGCTCAGGTAGATAAGATTAGGGAGTTAGATGGTTTGGCCACATAAAGTGTCGTAGTCAGATGACCGATTAGAAGAGTAGATGCATTTGATTTGCCTTGTGTTAAGAAAGGTAGGTAGACCTAAAGACTTGGTTAAGATGTATAAAAATGATTTTAGTATACTTGAATTAAATGAGAATTTGACACATAATAGGACACAATAGGCGAAGGATTCATGTGCCACCTAGTGGGATTAAGGCTTGTTGTTGTTGTTATTTGTTGTGGAGGTGGGTTTCATTTGTATTTGTGAATATAAATGAAGTAATAACTGATTTTTAAAGAAATAAATTGTTTGGGTTGATTTGGGTTGAGATTTGATTAAGCTTATGAAGGTAGGTCCATATGGCTTAAGAAAGGTCTTGATTTGGTTTGATTTAGTTTGATTTGATTTGGCTCATAATTTGAATTTCATTTATATTTATGAAAATAAATGAAGGAATGGTTGATTTATAAAGAAATCAACCAAGTTTGATTTGGTTTAAAGGGGGTTTTGGCTAAGCATATGAAGGTGGTTCATATGGCTTGGGAAGGGATTTTGGCATTTGAATTTGATTTTGGGTTCTAGTCATTTGAAGTTAGATTTACATTGGAATTTGATGGATATTTGAGGAAATCAATTGAATTGGGGTTGATTTGAATTTGATTAAGGCTAAGTCCATAAGTCAAAATCAAAAGGCTTAGGAAGGGTTTTAGAGTTTGAATTGGATCATGGGTTTCAATCATTTGATTTGGAATCGATTTAGGATTTGGATTTGAATTTGAGGTTTGGTTTGAGGAAGGAAGCATGGATTGGGTTTAAGGCTATAGGGTAGGCAAGTTTTCTTAAATCTAATGGAATAACTATATGACTAACTCTTAAGTCTCTAGGCTTAGGTTAAGTGTTCACCTAATCACTAGAAGTATCTTAAGACTAAAGAGCTCTTAGTGTCTACAATAGTCTTAGGCCTATGATGAGGAAGTCGAGAGCTCACTCCATAAGTGAGGTCAATAGCCATATTCCTTTATCATTTATGTTTTAATAGATAATGGTTATTCACTAAGTTTGATTAGTCAAACTTATTTTTTGAAATTCATTTATACCATGTTCTACCAGAGTGTTAGGTGGATCCTCATTATAAGAGCAAATTATATAACAATAGAGTCATTATAGGATTTCAAATCTATTCATTTATTTTATTTATATTTTTATTAGGTTGTGTATTCATGTTTTTCCTTGTTATTGGTTCCTCTAATTCTTTATTTGAATGTTGGTCTATTTTATTATTGTTAAATATTATTCTTTATTATTGTCGAATGTTTTCTACTTTCTTATTGGACTATTGTATGAGCTCCTTTAATGAAATAAGATATTATATGTTCCTCTATTTATATTAGTTTATTATAATTATTGTTATTTGTGTAAACTTTTTGTCTTGTGAGTACAAAATAAATCTTTATATTCTTCTCATTGTATTCCATGTAATTGTGCCTTCGAACTTGAGTAACACTTATCCTATAAGGGTTAGTCCCTAAAAGTATTCCCAATTTAATGATTGCAAATATGATAGAATCACACTTAACCATAAGTTAGGTAGCTCTTTGGAGTGAAGTGGAGTTAAAGTAGATATATGTATTTATGTGATGAAAAATAACTTTCATTCATGGTGAAGAAAATAAGTAAAATTGCAGGGCATCATTTATGCTTTAAAAATGCTCATGGAGGTTGAGAGTTAAGCAATTGACAAATTCAAGTATATTTGAGACAGAAAGCCTTAAATCAGAATACACTTTAACCTTAAAATAACACTGAAAAGCTTAATTATAACTTAAGTGAACATAAAATCAAGGATAAGTTCATTGCATTTGATTGTCCCATGAAGTCAAAGATGATAATAACAAATGTGAAGAGTATTAATGTGTCCTATAAAGAAGGCTTTATCATGTCATATCGAGGCTATTACTTATATAATCTAAATCATCCTTTCAAAGTTACCAACATATCTACTCATGCTACCAAGAAAAAAAAAACTCAAGAATAATTATTAATCATCTATAAGACAATAAATGGCATTCAAGTATGTATATTTTTTGGCTATTTATATTCAAAGCTTCAAAAGAATATGACACTAATTATATATATATATATATATATATATATATATATATATATATATATATATATATATATATATATATATATATATATATATATATATAATTGAGATAAGATATTGATGATTGTGGGAGGCCTTTTTGGTAGAATTGATATTTAAAAATATATTTGGAACTTATTTTAATGTCTTAGGTTTGATTTGAAGTTTGTTATAAAAATATGATGGACTAATAGAGATTTGGTGGAATGAATTCCAAGACTAATCCAACACTAATTTCGCATATTTGAAAGATCATAGAAATAAAATTTAATTATTATAAATGTTTGGAATTTAAGGTTGGTGGCAAGCTTAAGATATTAGCTTATGATATGAATTAGATGGTGTGAAGGTGAGGCCCATAAAAAGGTTTGGTGGAAAGAAGTTCAAGGCTAATCTAGATTAAACTAATTTATGCTAATTTAAAAAATGTTCTTAAAAAAATGGGCTTTAAGTGGTTTAAATAGAAGGGAATAATGATTGAGAGTTATTTTTAAATATAAACTTAAAATACGAAGTATTTGGTGGAATTTGGTAGTATATAAAGATTTATAATGTTGTAGAGAGCATGACTAGGTTGTTATTTAACCAACTTGATTATTCTCTTTAAGAAAGATATTAGGATAAATTTGAAGGTTTAGTTGGTAGACATGATGAAGGTCATCATCATCATCATAAAATTTAAAATATGTATAAAAGACATAGTGATTAAATTTAAATTATGATTTATTTATTATTTTAGAGACATTCTTATTGTATGTAAACCTAAGACTATCAATGTAAAATCATTTTCTTAAATTTTTGCCTACCAAATATTTAGGCAAGTTCCATAACTTTAGACTAAATGTGCAATTCTATTACCCTTCTTAAGTACTTTTCTCTCAAATGAAGTCTTTTATCCATTCATTCTTCTTCTTTCAAATAATCATTCAGATTCATAAGTTTACTTATTTATTAAATATGTATATTAATTATTTATTCATATTATTCATTCATTAATCATGTTTATGATATTTTTAAATGTACACCTATTATGTTATATATGTTGTTTATAACTCTTAAAAAAACACAATTGAATCACAATCTATGTTATGCTCATTGTATTATATTTAAATAATATATTATTGTGACTACATCATTATATTGCATCAATTTTATAGTATAATTTATAATCAATGTTAAAGTCTTGTAATGAACCCTCTTAAAATAATGATTGAACTCCAAATAAATAGTACTTTTATTTTACATGAACCTTCTATTTATCCATAATTTAACCATATCCACAAGTTGGAATATATGAGCAATGATCAAATATAGTTTAAAGAATGTCGATTATAGTATGAACATGAGTCTAAAATTTGCTAGAATACGATTAGATCCTTATTCAAATCTTATCTAAATTTTGTTTAAACTAATGTTAGTTGTGTTGGACTTGCACTTTGTGATTCAAAAGGCAAGGTTTTTTTTAGTTTGAATAGAACTTTCAAGCATATTTTCTTAAGAAAGAAATAACGAGTATATTTCATTAATTTTTGCCATTGTAGGGTATAAAATGTCAATTTTCTTAATTTTATAAGAGTAACATTATACTGAAGTAAGGAAACTTAATATTTTTACGTGGAAAATAAATTTCAAATATAAAAAAAATTCATACAAAAAAAGAAACTACTCCCCAATCAAATTTGATCTTTTTTATCTCTACCCCATCATTCAACCATTTTTCATGATAAATAATTAATCATAGAGCTTATAATTCAAAGCCATAATATAGAGAAATAACATTCTCCAACTGCTAAATTATGATTTTTTTTTTACCTATCATTCAACTTAAACACACAGTCCACTAAATTTTAACATATTTATAATTTTAAATTTTAGAAAATAAACTTTCATATAGGCCTCTCATTTTATAAACAAATATTGAAAAGACACAAATGAAATAATGCTTGTCACATAAGTATGAGTGAGCATTGAGTGGGTCAACTATGATTAATAATAACAATTTGTAATGTCATTTATGATCAATTCATGAACATCAAATATAATATTATTTTTATGCATTTATTCTATAAAAATAGAAAAGAAATATAAACATGTTTTAGAGATTTATGAATGTATCATAAAATTCTTATGTATTTATATAACGCTTAATTTAATAAATTGCATCAAAAAACCCATAGCACTAACTTATTTAAGGGGTTGTATTGTAAGCTAAAAAGAGTTGTGATATAAAAAATATTTTTAATTGTTTGGTTGTAAACTCTATAAACATAAAAATAATTTTTTTTTAATTTGATTAAGTAAAATAATGCAAAGTAAAAGAGGATTAAGTGATGGTGGTGGCAAATGTGTCATGGCAATGACGATAGTCATTGAATGACATTCGGATTGGAAGAGCGCATCGATTGGTTCCTAGTCATGGGCAGTGGACAACAGGTGGTATGAGCAAGAGCTATGACCAAAAATGGTGGGTAGTAGCTAAGTTGATTGGCTTACTTTACACCTAAATGAGTTTTTAAAATTCACCCAAATTCAAAAAAAAAATTAAATATATTACATTTGAACTAGAAAGTGCATTCCTAACTCACTCTACAAATACATTGCATTTCAAATGCAACCAACCAAATAGTAAAAATCTCAAAACTCTAAAATTTAATTTACAAATAAAATATAGTAGATCAAATAACCACTAAAAATATCTTTTCAAGCAAATGCTTTAATATAATTTAAACACTGAAGTGATATAAATCAAAATAAAAAAGTTCAAATGTAAGATATATAAATATATAAGAATTTGGATATGTATGTAAATCTTCTAAATAATTTTTTAAAAATATTAAGAAATAAAACAAAATAATAACATTTATTGCCATGTGCTTTTATACTAATTGAAGTCATGGACTTGCCCACCACCCTTATCAATTGTTCAGTGCACAAAAAAGAATGATAAATAATAAAGTAACCAATGCATTGAGTGGAAGAGCAAAATATTTTTATAATTTTTATGTCAAATACTATATAATAATAATTTTAAATATTGTTTTTTAAAAAATAACAATTTAATTATCATTTTTAAGATAGCTCTATTTTAAAGGAAAATTTTGACTTTACATGCCTCAAATTAGTAATTAGTAAACTATGTCTCTTATATATTTTCTTGAAGAAAATGCTTGAAAGCTCATTTTAAATCAAAATATTTTTACTATTATTTTAGAAATAGAATTTGAAATTTTCACATAAGATCACACTAACTTTCAAATAAGAAGTTACTTGTTTTTTCTCTTCCAACATATTCTGTATCTTCTATAGTCACAAAGTGCATGTGATCAACCTACAACAAAGTTTCATATCAACAATCTTTATACTTTTCCAGTCACATCTAGTCAAGGTAAGTGATAAATATTTAAGGTGGAAAAAACCTGAATATAATTTAAATATGATTTGAACAATGCTTCATCATGATTTCAATTATTTTATTTTATACTCATTAAAAAGTATAAATAAAATTTAATCATTTAATAACACTACTTAGTCATTTATAGAGTTTGGAATGTGATATAGAAATTAATTAGATAGGTTGAGACTAATATTCTTATTATCTAGATTGAGAGATTCTTTATTAGTTCATTAGATCTATCAAATGCAATTCTCTTAGCTTTATTTCAGTAACAATTACTAATGATGGTTAATGATAATAAAAATGAAGAATACTCCATCATGTTTAATATTAGAGAGAACATAATATTTGAAGTTATCGAATTTACTTTGATCACTAAATTAAAGTTTTGAGAGTTTTCATCTAAGAAAGAACTTGACAAGATAAGAGTAGTAGCTAGTTATTAGATAACTACTTGGATGAAATAAAAATTTTAATAATGCATGTATTGAGAAAATATTCATAAAGTGCACTCAAAGGAAAGAAATATGAAAATTACATTTTTGTTATTTTATGGATAGTGTCCTTCTCAACCACTAGAAAGATAGTGGTATTCTATTTAGATGTTTGGCTTGATTAAAGTTGATGAAGAGATGTTAAATACTTATGAGATAGGTTATCATGAAAAAACCACTAAAAAGTCAAAATAATAATATGATATACTATGAAGCCAATGCTTTACAAAAGATTGCCCCCACTTAGTATATAATTGGATATGCCATATCATTATATTATTAAGCTCATAAAGCGATCTCGAAGTAAGAGAAGAAGAGTGTGAGTTCCTAAAGATAGAGATACCACCAAAGAAATTGTTAGAAGTGTAGCAAGGCACTTTAGAGAAATTTTTTTTTAACATTAATTATTAATGAAGATGCAAGTATTATGCAATATTTCAACTTTACACACACACACACACACACACACACACATATATATATATATATATATACAAATTACCATAAGTTTTTTTAATTTGTTATTTATAATGATTATTCAACCTATGTTGGTTTTTAGAATTGATGAGAGGAACCTTTATAAATCAATTGCATATACTCTTTCATAGCCTATTATAATTACAGTTCAGAGAAAGAAAGTCATCATCATATATCATGAGAAAGTAGAAGAGAGGACTAAAAAATAATCATCTGCAAGTAAAACTATACCCACTTTAGAAGGGTGAAGTTAGCTTTTTCTTATTGTACAAGTGCTGAAAAAATACATGCTTAAATTATATAATAACTAGTAAGATAGAGTAGAAATTTGATGCACTAAGCACCCATATTCATAGTTTTATGTATAATTAGGATAAGAAGATATAAAATGATAGTGATGCAACACATTTTACTAATTTATTCATTTAATTTTGTTTGCAACTAAAAGAAGAAGAAGAAGAAGAAGAACTAAAACTCACACTCTTGATCTACCTTACAAACAAACTGACATGCATCTCCCAAGACCCCATGTTGTTGAAACTGATTGAGAGTGAGAAGGAAGAAGGAGAGGAGGAGTGTGAGCAGTGGGACTCACTCCTCTATGAAAGGGGAGCTAGTGCCTTGGAGCCTCATAGAAGAGGCGAGAGTGAGAGAAGAGACCGAGAGTGAGAGAAAAGAATCAGAGCAGTGGGGTTGATCAATTTGTGGGAAGCTATTGTGCAAGTAGAAGTGTGTGTGTGTGTGTGTGTGTGTGTGCATGTGTGAGAGAGAGGCACAATCTCTCTTAGGCGTGTCACTACTGTCCAAAAAAGAAACTTTTTTAGGAATTTTAAAATCCCCTTTTAGGTAATGATGGATGAAGCAATCATTAATCTTGAAATCCTTTAAAAATTATTATTTATATGTCCTTTTTTTGAAACAATTAAGGGTTGAGCCCAATTTTATTACAAAATTGAATTTATAGGAGAGATATAAGGTAATCCTCAAGGGGATGAAGGAAAGACCAATGATCAAAGATTACATCCTCATGAACAACACAAAGCTAGCCAAATAACTGAAAAAAAATTAAAATAGTAAAAGGGGATGAATAAATCCACCAGACACAGAGAAAAAATCATCCATCGTGAATGAGGGGGAGCTTAGTGTAATGCCAAAACCTAATGTAAAATGGTTGCAAACACAGAACATAGGATAAGCACTCCAACGGTTACCTGCTCTGCCTTCCAAGGAATCCAAAAGAAGTATCTGATAGAGTGACAGACATGGAGATAGTAGATCTTCTGGTTGCAAAGGAGGTCATCCAGGAAGGAGGCCCACGAAGGAAGAAAAAAGTCAACCACAACTCTTATCTCTTGCAATCCAAAAATTCTTATCATAGTTTGGAGTGAAGATTCAACAGAGAAAAGCACCCTCAAGAGAAAAAAAATGCCAAAGGGAATGAAAAGATACCGAGAATGAAAGACATTCCAAAAGATCAAAACCTTCAAATTTAGACGTCAGAAATTTTCCACAATCTCATAACGTGAATGACATGAGCAGGCCATTGAGGGTTGTAATTCCACCTACTAATTTTATATGCCACCATAGATTTTATCTTTTGAGTCAAACCAGACAGTGATAGCCTCATTCCAAAAAAATCTGCAGTTTCTTTCCTTCCATAATGTATAGACAATAACAGCTATAATTAGATAAGATAACCTTCGAATGACCTTGTGATCTAGTTCAGCGATAATGATGAGGACTTGCTGCAAGGTTTTTTTTCATAAGAAAGACTTTCCCATTAGTTAGAAGGGATCTCAGAAGTGTCATGGATATAGGGCATTCGAAGAAGATGTGGGAGTGGAATTCCAAAAATATATTGCATAACAACCAGGAAATAGTGGTTCCCAAACCTCTGGATGCAAGAACGTCAGAGGTTTTAAGACCTCCTAGATATGCCTTCCAACATAAGAGGGCATAGTTTATAGCAAAACCTTTGTACCATATACCACTAGCCTAGTCTGCTTTGGGGTAATTTTCAAAGATAACACTTTTAATGAGAAAATTAATTGAGAGATTATTTCCACCCCATTAAACTGCATCCATTCCCTCACTTAGTGTAATGCTATGGATAAGATTGTAGCACTGTGGATGCTTTGTTATAAGAATGTCCAGAATATGCCATAACCCATTCGAAATAATAGAGCTAAGGGATGATGAAGTTGATTTATTAAAGAGTTGGTAACATTCAGCCCCTAAAATTTCATAAAGTGATTTTCCTTCACACCAAGGGTCATGGAAGAGGGAAAAAGAGGTACCCTCCCTAGGCTTATAGATGAGCTTTCCTCTAAATCGAGCAACACAAGATTTTAATTCCTTCCACAGAGGGAAAACTTTGATAAGATATTTACACCATATTGATAAATATTTGTTTATACACTACTCAGCCAGGAGGGAGGATCAGTTAAGAATTTTCCAAAGAGTTTTGGATTTACTTAAGAGGTTTAGAAATGATGCTGATAATAGACCCGTTCCTCCTTGCTCTTGAGGTAAAGTAGTTTTGACCCATGAGATAAGGTGTAGCTTTTTAAGCTCCCCACTGTGATAAAAGAATTTGGTAGTAAATGAGCAAATCTTTTGGATGATCCCTTTCGAGATGGCCACATATCTGAACCAATATGTAAGGAAATTGTTAATAGAAGATCTTAAGAGTTGAAATCGGCCTTCAAAAGATAGAAGTTTGCTCATCCAACTTGCAAGCCACGCAAATAATTTATCAAAGAGGGAGAAAAAATGGGAGGTTTTAAGAGTACCCGAAGTCAGTGGGATTCCAGGATATTTAATGGGGAACTCTCCCTGATTAACATTAAGGGTCTGGCTATAGACCTCGGTCCTTATAGTGCCCTCTGTGAAACAGACCAAGGATTTATCATCATTAACTTCAAGCCCCATATAAGAAGATAAAGTGCTCAGATTTTGTTTCAAGGAGCATATCGAAGACGGATTGGCCTCTCCCATAACCAACAAATCATCAGCAAAGAGTAAATGAGAAACGTTACATTGCCCGATAGAGAATGGGTTAAATTTTAATAGGTTGACTTCCCTTTCCGATAGACAAGAAAATGTATCCATAGCCAAAGTAAACAAGAAGGGTGAAAGAGGGCAACCCTGCCTTAGGCCATTGGATGAAGTCAAGTATCCTTTGATTTTGCCATTGAGTACAACTAAAAAAAGAACATTAAAGATACAAGCCTCGATCAATTTCATGAAAAACATAGGTAATCCTTTGCACCTTAGTCTATGGAGAAGAGATTGACGGTTAATCATATCGAATGCATTGCATAAATCAAATTTGGCAAGGAACATCTACTACTTGTTCATGGAAGAGAACTCATGACTAATTTCATAAGCCAATGCAATATTGTCCGCTATATCCCTGTTTTTGATAAAAGCTTATTGGGCAGGGTGGATAATATTGGGAAGAACCCTTTTGATCCGGTTTGCTAAGACCTTGGCAATTACTTTATAGAATCTATTGCAAGGAGAAATGAGTCTATAATCAGCCAAGAAAATAGAGTGTTTGATTTTAGGAACCAAGGTAATGACAGTATGCTTAAAAATATTTGGAAGCTTATGATTCTTGAAGAAAAAAATGGGATGCTAGAAGAAATTGCTTGCTAATGGTATCTTAACAATGCGTGAAAATTTTGGAATTAAAACCATCTGATCTCGGGGGCTTGTTTTCATTGATACTGTAATGCTACAATAATTTCTTGATCATTGATGTTTGAAATAAGATCTGATGCCTGTTATAAGTAGAGACATTTGCCTATAGGGGAATCATGAATATTCAAGGTGCTAGAATTTCCTTTTATTAAAAAAGGAAGAGTAAAATGAGCAGATTTCATTTGCAACTTTGTTGGGATTTGAGGTGACCCCATAGGGAGTGTGGAGTTCATGAATGAGGTTGGAGTTTTTTCTCTCTTTGATTGAAAAATATAGAAATTTTATATCATCATCAGAATTTGTAAGTCAATGGGCTTTGGCCCTCTGCTTGAGCAATTGGTTTTCTTTCTTAATCAAATCAGCATATCTATCATTTAAATCCTTTACATTAAAACCAAGGATATTGCACCTAGTAGGGCTGTAAATGAACTAATGCACTCGTTGGACTCGAACTCGACTCGATTAATACTTGTTCATGTTTGGTCAAATTAATAAACAAACAAGCTTGAATATTTTTTAAAAACTCAGAGGATAAATGAACTGAACATGAACATGATCATACTCGCTTGTTTATGTTCATGAACATACTCGTTTATTATTCGACAACTTATTAAATACTTGATATTAAGTTTAGTGATAATTCATTTATTATCTTAAAAATATGAGTAAATAAAACTTATAAATTTGTTAATTATATATTTAATAAAAATATATTATAATTTAGTAGTATAATTTATAAAATATATTATACATTTAATTAAATATTTATATAATATAATTGAGATTATAGCTTTATAAATTATAGGATAAATGCTCAAAGTAAAAATTAAAAATACATATATGAATTATAGAAATGTTTAACTAAGGCTAAAAATTTACTTTTAAATTGGTGACCAAACAAACTCAAGTCACGGCTCACGAGCTCAACGCTTAGTTAGAATCAGAGTCGCGGATCTCGTGGTTTTTTCTTATTCTCACATTTGCAGTTTATGCCCTATGCATTAAACTGATTTCGTCCCTTGAAGTGAAGCTTTAACTTCTCTTATACATCGACTTTTATTGTTCATTCCCAAGGCTTACCCCTTATTAAAATTTTCATGATTTATATTTTTTTTAGAATATATATTTTGTATTGCGGAAAACTTGCATGTGATTTAAGAGGATAAATGTAGCAAAAAATTAGAGAAAACTTAAGTACACATTTAAAACTTGTTAATTAATTCAATCACATATTAGTTCGATTATTTCAAACAAGCCAAGTGCAAATCAAGTTTGAACATAGATAAAATTAAACAAACCAAGTTTGAACATCTATACAAAAGCTCGGCTCGAACTCGAACCGAACATGAACAATTTTTAATTTATTCAAGCCAAGTCCAATCTGATAAATACTCGGCTTGGCTCGGCTCAATTACAACCCTAGTTCCTAGGGTCCTTTTCAAGCTCTTGAAAAAGGAGGACTTGGTCTTTCTTAAGAGTAGATATCTCATGATTAAGTGAAGTTATGTCCCATTTATGCCTTTTTAAGGCCTCTCTTGTGTTTTTAAGCTTATTGGAAAACAAAAGAGAAGATCTCCTGAGATATATTTGTTCCATGCCTTCCTGGTGGCCTCCTCGAGGAAAGGGTAGGATGTCCAATAGTTCCTGAACATAAATTGTGAGAAGTAGAAAACTGATGGTGAAGAGAAGTGATGAGCGGGGAATGATCTGATGAAAGAGGGGCATCAACTTTGTAGGAAGAGGAAGGGAAACTATCCAACCACTTCATGTTACAAAGAGCCATATCAATCCTTGAGGAAATAGGATTATGAGTTTGTTGATTATACAAAGTAAAGAATAGTCCTGAACTAGGAAGCTCGGTGAGCTCACAATCTTGTACATAGTTTCTGAAGTCTAGGGTCTTGTGGAAAGGAATCTGATTACCTCCACTTTTTTCAGTGCTAAAGAGAACACAATTGAAGTCTCCTATTAAAACCCATAGTCATTCCATATCTGAAGTAGTTTCCCACAAATATTTCCATAAAGGGATTCTACCATTCGCATCATTATGAGCAGAAATACAAGTTAAAAAGAAATAATCAGAGTCATTATACTTGCCTTCACTATGAATAAGTTGAGGAATAATTGAAACTAGCCTAAAATGAACCCGATTAGCATTCCATTTAAGCCAAATGTGACCTCCCACACTAACATCAAAGTTGTTGACATGTTCCTCTTTGGGAAAGAGGGTGAGTTTGTGATGAAACTGATGATCAATAATATAAGCTAGATTAAGCTGAGTCTCTAAGAGACAAACTATATCCAGGTTAAATTCCTTAATGATTCTAACACATTCATTAATTCTACCCCCAGCTAATAAGCTGTAGACATTCCAGCTCCTTATAGATGGGTACCACATAATCAATTTGAAGAATTGCAAGGCTTTTTGCCTTTCTTCTTCTGATTGGCCTTATGGATAACACCGGACTGGTTAGCAGAAGATTTAGTTTGGTTTGATTCCTGAGTAGTCTTCCAAGGAGTCATGATAGGACTCTCCAAGAGTTTGGCAGCCGTAGCACAATTTGGAGAAATGGTAACAGATCGAGTAGTAACACCTATAGAGAGAGAGAGGTGTTATGGAGATGATCAGGGGAGGAATTGGAAGTTTGGATTTCCTGGGTAGGGTCAGAATTTTTGTCATGGGTAGGAGAGAAGGTTAGTAGTTGATTAAGTTCATTGATGGCTGAAGTAGGATGGGGGATATGTTCAATTGTATCTTCATGTGCTACATTTTGAGAGTACACTTCAATGATGGGGGTCGGTATAAGAGGCTGAGATGGGGCAGCTACTGAACTTGGTTTAGGTAAGGGGTTGCGATAGGTAGGGGGATCCTGCTACAGCTACACCCACTGGTGGCTTGGGATTTGTGTGGGTTGAGAGGATAGGTGTTGTCTTCATGCGAGAAGGAGGAGCATTTCGAGCAAGCCTTAGGCTTTCAGTCATATATGATGTCTTGCTGAAATTTAAAGCCATTGAGATTTATAGATACCAAATCGGAAGGAGATGTAGGATTGACCTAAACACAAACCCTAGCAAAAGTAATACAAAATTTAGAGGAATCTCTGAGAAATTTTCTTTTGGTGGGATGAAAATTCCATGTCCACTTCTAGAAAATAAATGGCCAATCGTTAAGAAAACATGGACTATTGTCCCATACAAGGTCGAAATCTTCTTAGCATGAGAATTTAAACAAATAGAATTTGCCTTCCAATGTTAATAACTCCAAATTTCTTTTGAATTTTCACTTCTTAGAAATAACTAATAGAGAGTAGAAGAGTCTTTTTACATGGCAACCAAAAGAGAGTTGCCACTCTTTTGACCTTCACACAATTCCTCTTGAAAGCAGGCGTCATCCAGTCAGGGGATGAAGGATAGATTAAAGGTTTTGCTTTTCTCGTTCTGGGATAGAAGAAGATCTTTCTAGTTACAAGTCCTTGGTGGGAATTATCATTGGGTCTCAAAAGAGAGATGGGATTGCCCCATCGAGATAAGCAGAACGGGGGGCTCGAGGAAGAGGAGAGGGGAGAAAAATATGAAGCGGAGGCCTTCTCAAAGTTCATGATTGAAACAGAACACAAGAAGGAAGACTACCTCTAGGATGGGCGAGGGGAGGAAAGGAGCAGAGGAAAAGTTGAGAGCAAAGAATCTTACTGGAAATTGTCAGAGAGAATAGTACTTGCGTCAGAGGAGGGGCAAGCCTGAAACCCTAGTTCTCGATTTCGCCCTCTACTAGGTGCAGTTTTTAATTGTATTTACATGTTTTACAAATTTGAAGACTTTTGCACTCAATTTTGGGTCTAACAAGAGACAAAACTATCCCTCTGTTGATTTGAATTTAGAGCAAGAGAAAAAAAATACATTGATTATGCTTAATTTCACAAAATACAATATTGTTAAATAGTTATGTTGTTGAAAATTCACAAAAAAATGGACTTAAATTTTTTCAATAAAATCAATGAATTATTTAAACAAAAGTTAAAACTGAAATTAAAGGAATGAATATTATACTACTAAATATAGTCGTCCTATGATCCCTTCTTTCTTCTTACACCAAATTATTCTTAGTTAATTAATCAAGATCAATGTTAAGAACCTAAATCTAAACAATTGATAGCCCTAATGAAGTCTAAACATGTTAACAAAAATTAGTGTTATCTCACTTATACAGGGAGCTCACAAAAAATCAAAATATATGAATGTCTAGCGATAAATACCCACATAAATACATTTCATCAAATCATAAATAATTATTAACTATCGATGATCATACATAATATATCAATAACATGAATGCAATCCAATAATCCTCTATATAAATCAAAACTTTGTGATAATTTAAAGGATGTCTCATCTTTAAAATGAGATTAACATTCAATATAGGCATTCCAATGGATGTAAATCCAATCTATGTCCACAAGGTGGACCCCACTCACCAACAATAGCATTCTCATGGAAGTAAGTCCAACCTACATCTACAAGGCAAAGTTCACTCACATCTTAAGCCTTCTAATAGATGTAAGCCTAACCTAGGCTCACAAGGTGGACCTCATTTTCACCTATGGCTTTTCTAATGATTGTAAGTACCACTAATAAGGAACACCAATGATAGTAAGCCCCATCTAAATTATAAAATTCGTAAGTCACTTTGCATAAAAGATAGGGTCATAAGCCCAATTATCAAACAAACCTACAAATTATGTTCATCCCAAACAACCTAATGAACACTTATGCATATCAACCTTAATCTAATATAGATTTCTAGGATGAGGCAATTCATAAATACTAATCAAATTCTTTTGACATTAATAACCCTCTAATATTAGTATACTAATAGCAACGATATTTCTAGGATGATAAAACAAGTGGATCTTGATCTAGCCTACTTCCACCAATCTTGAATAATCATCCACACAATATTACTAAACACCAATTCATACCTGAGACAAATATTTACATCCAACCTTTAATTGAGAGTGCTCTCCTACTATGATAAGATGAGTAATTAACTATGAGTGCTTGCATTCATAAAAAGTAGAGCCCAGATCTAAAAAAATCCTATTATAAATGTTAAGAAAATTTTGATTAAATATATATTTTTAATTTACCTCATGAAAAACAAATCCCAAAAATCTTAGATGATAAAGATCAATTGTTTTACCTAAGCAATTAAATTGAGATTGGAGAAAAGTTGGAGAACAAGAAGAGATCAAGCGGGAGGTAGATGTGGGGGTGGATGTTGAATAGTCGTTTTCTCTTATATATACAAAAAAGAGATAAGGAAGATGAGATATTAATCCATCTCTGAATATTATATATGAGTCAAGCAAGATTACAAGATTCTAAGAAGTAAAAGAGGAAAAAGTAGTCATCTAAAAATTTCATAAATCCAAAATGAAAGATGCAAATTCCCATAAATCCATATGCAATTAATCCCCTTCACACACAAAGAGAAATTATCTTCCTTCAAGTCCTCAAAATAATAACTGGTTAACAACTCAAAACAAGGAGATTATTTCAAAAGTTGAACAATACCACAAAATAATTAGATTAAAAAGAAAAAAAAGATCTATTAATTTACTAAATATCAAACTTTAGAGATATTATGTATGTAAAAGCTTACAAAGTGCTATATATAAAAATAAATATATATTCCCCTTTTCGTAGTTATTGAAAAATTATCTAACAAATTTCACCAATGCTTTCGGTTTCCAATACAAGTAATCTTAACAAAAAAAATTCATTTTCTTTATTAACTAAAATTGTATGAAGAGTACCCAAATCTACACAAATGTTGCATGAATTTAAGCTCATACAATATAATACAAAAGATCAATACTTTTGAATAAAGAATTAGACTTTCAATAGAAGAGTGAAGAATCATAAAGCTGCAAATGGAAATCATAACCAAATGAGCAAATAAATTATTGATTATTAGGTGAGTGTTTTGGTTAGGAGGATTGGTTCCTATGCTTTATATGTTGTCCTTGAAGCTGATACAAAGGATGTAAAAGATGAACACCTTCAATGTAAAGAGGCTTTTGCATTTTGATCAACTGAGACCGAAAGATTACTATAATGTGACAAGAAGCTAAAATGTGGAAGCTTCAAGATAAAACACTATGATTTTCAAATATGAATCATTCTATAATTTAAACACATCTTACAAGTGAGCAATAGAACTACAAAATTGAAATCATGAACTCATATGCACAAGTTTTCAATGTTATTTTCATATAAACAAGCAGCACTGCAAGATAATATTTGCCTTTCTACCATCATATAGAAGCTGTGATAAAAAAGATTTTGTACAACAACATTAGTTATTCCTGAAGAATAGATATCATTCATCCTAGAGAGAGAGAGAGAGAGAGAGAGAGAGAGAGAGAGAGAGAGAGCATTTGTCATGAATAGATACCCATTTTTGCCTTAGATTTAGGTCGTGATTTGGCCCTAGCCAATGCTCCCTAGATTTAGGATCTCAGATTGTTATTTCCCTTAGCAGGCTACAAGCATAAATTCTCACCTATTAGGCATTTTCATAATCTTATGTTGTGGAATTATAAGCCCTAGTAATCTAATAAAATGTCAACTCAAATAATCAACTCTCTTCAATTTCAAAAATATAAATCCCAATTATAGGGTAGATCGGAATGCACAATTGGCTTCCTATTATCAATGAGCATTTCCTACTTTCTCCCTTTGGATTCCAAAAATAAGTCTTCTCCTTGATCTATCCCAGTTGATTTTCTAAAATATCCAATCCTTTGATAGTCTTAACCTTGAAATCTTTGGAGACCATAATTGTCTACTTTAATCGAGAGCATTCTTAAATAATTCTTATTCCTAATGATGTAATTAACTATAGGGGCTTGCCTCCATAGGGAACTTAATGAACCCGGCTTAAAATAAACCCTACTTTATTTTTCCATGTAAAGTAGGGGAAAGATCTCTAGTATATTTAAAGACCCATCATGCCTTAGGAGTCCTAATTAGGTGATTAGGTCCATTATAAGGTGGAGATTTCTATCTTTCGTGATAGTACATCATTCCTTAATATCGTACTTGATCACTTCAATAAGTACCCCTAAGATCTGCGTGGTGTCCCACATCTCAAAAAATAAACACCACACTTATTTACCAAGTTTTAATTAAAATGGTTAAGATAAATAACTCCTATAATTTCATTACTGGTTATGAAGATTAGCTTGTACCTAACTTTGTTGAAGTCCATCAATTTCATTTCTATACATCTTCATATTTCCAAGTGGTACTTCTCGTACTAATTCAACATTCCACCTATAGATATGTTTAGCTTATATTATTACTCAATTAAAAATAATAATAATATATACAAATTAGTTAGTCATATAAAATATACTTGTATCCAAGTGGTTTGCCAATGATATCTCTTAGAAAAGGAACATGAAGAGTTGGCCTCCCCATATGCAAATGCTCCCAAGACCACACTTCTAACAAGTGCAAGCACCCAACTATTCTAATACATTTGGGCTTTATTGAAAGCTTTAGTTCTCTATACAAGTGTGCAAGTACAGAGCTTTCCAAAAAAATATCGAGCAAAGGCAACTAAATCTTCTAATAATGACAAATAGTATAAATGCAAGTGTGATTCAGATGTGTCTGGTAGTAAGAAGCATTCTAACATATATAAGATATATCCTCTAACATGCCTTAAAAAAAAAGAGGATAAATCTTCATATGAATCCCTATAAAGGTTCATCTTAGCCAACGCAGAAGTATTATTGAGTGAGCATCTGAGTGTCCCATGCAAAAATTTGACAACATCATGGTCTATAAGATGATTATAAATAACATCTACATTAGGGTGGCTACCTAATAAGTCATCACAACATTGCCTACTTGTCCAACGTAATCTAGGGCCAACAACTATAGGACCGATTAAAGGTGCTCCATCAACCATAATACCAAGGATAATTTGCACATCCTAAAGTGTTATAGTCATTTCTCCTATATGTAAGTGAAATGTATTTGTTAATGGACACCATCGCTCCACCAACACTATGATAAGGTGATGATCCAACCTAATAAATTGTAAATGTCGTATACAATCAATACGAGCAAGTTGCAAAGCTTGAAAAAAGTGGGTATCGTACTAGCCACTTGCCAACCATTCTTAAGTGACTTGCAGCTTCAATAATTATTCCTTGTGTGACACAAAAATTCTTATTATAAGTAAATACATGTGAAAAAAATATTTTAGTTAAAACAATACAAACATTTACCTCATCAGGGTTTGATGCTCGATGTAAGATGCCTAAGGAGGAGATGTTAGGCGAAGCATTATCTTCATTTGGTTCAATGTCTACTTCAACATGTCATCATCTACCATGGCGGTAGCCTACTATGCCTGTGTCCTCGTCCATCTATATGATAGACAATCAAAATATATTATTAGCCCATAATGTGTTATTTTTAAAAAATTAACATAAGTATATTAACATTTCACCTGCTACTACTTGTAGTATTAGGGCATGTAGCATTATTATGACCCATGTTTTTACAAATGCTACATATTCTACTTGACGTAGTTCTAGCCTCGTCCATTGTATTCCTAATCCTTGTAATTTTTGGCCTTCCAGATCTTCTCCTAAAAGTTGGAGGTAGTAGAGCGACAATACCTTGTTCGTGATCATATGGTGGCCTGAATTCTTTCTCATGTATCACATGAAATAGGGAATCATATGTTTGCTTGTAAAATTCTAGTCTGAAATATCTTGATACAAAAGTTGTATGGTCTAAACGTCTTATTTTGAGGGCGTAGCATGTACACATGAGGTATGATATATTTGTGGCTTATTACAAGTGCAAGCACACGTGTTAGATGAGATAATATCAACATGAAATGCCCTACATGACATATCAAATACTTGGTACTCACAACTATTAATACATGTGGGCACAGGATATTGACGGCCATCACGCTCAATCCTTTGTAATATTGTTCTTGTGCATGATACAAATGGTGTATCTTGCGCTGATAGCCATTGTGTAGCATCATTAAATGGTTTTAAAAATAATGCAACTATTTTATAATAAATGGCACAAATTAGACCCTGGACAGGTAAACCACGAGCATGTTTCAAAATCCCATTAAAATATTTTGAAGCATTAGTTATCATCATACCATACCTACTTCCAGCATCATGTTTTAATGACCACCTAATGATGTCACGCTATGTAAGCCAATCAAAAGCCTCCTTCCTAACATTTTTAATATATGTCATATACCGATTAAAAATTTATACATCATCTGTATTATCTACCCAATACATTTTACCACAAATGGTTTCAACATCAGTTACTGCAAGCTTTCTTAAAGCCTTTTTAAAGTTCTCTCGTAAATGTTACAGACAATATCTATGTGCAACCCATGGAAAGATTTTCTTGAACTCACGAATCAATCCAGCGTGTTTGTCAGAAATTATGCATAAATCTTGAAAACTATAAACAGGTTCCACCAAGTCATGAAGTTACTGTAAAAATCATAACTAGGACTCATTATTTTTAGACTCAACTATAGCATATGCAAGAGGAAAGAGGCCACCATTTCCATCAATACCAACATCAACTAGTAAAGTGCCTCTATATTTTCCAAGAAGGAATGTACCATCCATACTAAGCATTGGTGAAAAATCTCCAACCACTAATGCTTAGGCCAAAAAGCCTAAAAAATGCTCAAAATGATTATTATTAGTAACTTTCTATATACAGTTCAGGTATAACAATACAAACACTTTCCATAAAACGAAATAATGATCGATAAGATTACTCATAACTCCCAAAAATTGACTTGATTGCTTTCCAACGTGCATCTCATGCTTTAATATAGGTAATTCAAATATTAAACATGGACTCCATTTGTGCAACTATTTCTCTCTCAACTTGTTGTTGTCGGATCACTCCACCTATATAATGATAGGCAAACTTGGAAGTACAGTTGCGATGACTGTCAAACATTATTAGATGTGTGCATGTGTGGGGGCCTCCGATTGAAGAAACTTTCCAGGCACCACCCAAGCATTGGCTACAAGATGCATGTACACATCATTTACATGGTCGTGAAGGATGACTATAATATACACACTCAACAGCTTTTTTTATTTGATGTGGTCTTCCGATATTCTACATTATTCAAGATAGACCAACCATTTAGTGCACATTGTAGTTGATATTTACTTCTAAAAGTCATCCCTTCTAACATCTGGTTTGGTATTACATCTTCATCATATACAGTAGTGTTAGCTGATGGACCATCACATGAATCAATCGCATCCCATTCTTTTGTGCTAAGAATTGTACATACAAACTCATTGTTTACATTCATTGAGTTAATTATATCTGTATTGGATAATGGATGCTGGTGTATTAAATCATGCCCTTGAAATACCGTGTCAAAATTAGCCTCTACTTCATTCAAATTCTCATCATCGCCTGGCTCACTCGAATATTGGTTTGTGCTGCTATCCATTGTTTCATATCCTTCTGCATTAGTAAAGAATTGTGCCTCAAATGAAGGTTAATGCACTATGGGTTCGACATTTCTACTAATGTATGGTGGGAATGAGTGTGATGAATCAAAAGACGACGAAGCTATAATCTATTTGTTGGGGTGAGGTCTACTAGAGCAACCAAAATCATGTATATCAATTGAAAATGGGTTAGACCTATGAAGTGAAAAAGGTTAAACTAAAATATGTTTGATAGTTTTTTTTATTGATGCAGAAGAATATATTTAACATAATCATAACACAATTACTTGTGAATTTGGGGTGAGTGTGTCACAATGTCTATAAGACTTTGAACAGGACCAACTTCATCATCATCATTTGTTGGAATGGCTTCAATGTCAACATAGACAATCACTATGTATTTAGTGTCTTCTAATAACATAAATTTGCATGATTCATCATCATCAACATGTGTTGCAGTAAAACCACCACTAACAGGAAGTCGGCAAACTAGATTGATTGTATGAGTTGAACAATCGTGATGTAACAAACGTAAAATCTTTTGTTTTAACTAAGAAAGCGTTAATAATTGAGAAATTTGAATTGGACGATTACGTTCACCAATATAAGTAGGGGTAAAATTATTTGTAACCTGTAACTCTCCATCAAAGTAAAACAACAAACATGACATATGCCTACTCATATTGTATAGTAATCCTGTACTTGAAGACATATAAGAAATCGTCTTAATATCTTATATATATATCATAAGAAAATATTAATGTGGCATAATATAAGTTATCCTCTAAAAATATTAAATATTTCAAAATTTTAAAATGTGTAAATTTGATTTCAAATTGCATTGAAAAATATCAGACTTCTAGAAAACTTTCTACATGCAAAATCTACTATGATTTGCATATAAGGAATATATATATATATATATATATTATATATATATATATATATATATATATATATATATAATTTAAAGTTATATACATATTTTATAATGATCGAATAATCAAAATAAAATTTCAATTTAATGATGTACACTTAATTTGTTGGATTAATTTATGCAGTCAAATTAAAGTTATATGCAATTTAATTCCTAATTAAATTGGGAAGAAAAACGTAAGAATCAACTTTATTTGAATAGAAGTCTTTTCACCTTCACTGTTGCATTCAAACCAATATTTTTATTTGAATCAACTTTATTTGAATAGAAGTCTTTTAAGCTTGATTGTTGTTACATATTCTATGGTTAGGATTGAAATCATCAAATTAATTTGAATATAAAATGAAAGGCTAAGATTTACTATTAGAAGAAACACAAGCCACTTTGTAATAGTAATATAGAGATTGTTTTTTTTTATACATAAAAAATAATTATTTGATTAATTAACTTTTTAATATAACAATATAAATTAATTTATATTTTCTTATTCTTATATTATTTTTTTAAATTTAAGCTATATGCACTTCATTCACATATAATTATATTATTCAAAGAGTACAATTTAAAATCAAGATCAACTTTTAGTATTCTTATGATTCTTTATGTTTCATAAATACATGCAATTGAAATCATTTAATTAAAACTCTCATAATTCTAATATTTAAATTTTATTCCGAGAGAAACTTAAATTTTAATAAGATGATTTAAATTTTACTATTATAAAAATATAAATAAAATAAAATTTAGGATGTCATGTGAAATTTCACATAAAAAACTCTGTTCTTTGTATTGGAAGAATGACAAACCCCATTTATAAAAGTGGTATATATATTCAATGAATGAAAATAAAAATAATAATGTCTAAATATAATTTTGTCGTGTAACAAGATGAATCATGTAATAAAAATATAAGCCTAAAGATAAGAAACCTAATTTCAAAAAGTCCTGTCATCCAAATTAATCATATAATATAACACATATCTTTACATTTTTCTAAAAAAAAAAAAAATTTCAAGTTTATTATTTAAATAAAAATAAAAATTATTTTAAATTAATCTTAAAATAAATAACTAGAAGAAGTTGAGCATAATTTAAATAAACTTATATATAATCTTCAATATAAAATAATAACACAATGAAGAGAATGAAATTAAGAAACTTAAAATGATAAAATAAAAAATAAATGAAATAAATTTAAGCTTAAATAGGTTGGGTATATATAAAGTTTATGAAAATTTTAAGAGATAAAACAACTTTAAATAAGGAGTTATGATAAAATTATCTGATGTTATAATTAAAAATCAGAATTAATTTATATTTTTATAACTCTTTATATATTTCATAAATATATGCAACTTTATTCATTAAATTATAATTTTTGAAATTTTAAAATATAAATTTTATATAAAAAGAAATGTGAACTTATTATTTAATCTCTTTATTAAAAAGTATAAATTAAATTAATATATTTTAAGTTTTTATAATAACATTTCTTTTTCTAACTTTATCCATGTACACGTAATCATATTAGTATATATATATATATATATATATATATACATATCTAATACAAAATTTTAATTTTACATAATTAATATTCAAATATTAAAAAATTAAAAATAACATCATCATTAAATTTTTAAAACAATCAGTGAAGATTCTTCTCCCGAAACCCAAAATTCACACTAATTAATTAATAACCCATTAAATAAGCTAAAACTTATATGTACGAATTGTTTGGGATCACTTTTCTTTTAGCGTATTTTGTGATTTGATTTTTTTTTTTATTTCTGAGCCATTTGGGAACACTTCTTATATTTTATATTTATATTTTATTTTACTTATATTTAATTTCAAGATAAAATATACTTGTTGATAATTATTATTTTTAAAACACTCAAAACAACTTTTATATATTTTGAATATTTTTAAAAATAATATTATTTATTTTTTAAATAAAAAATAAAAATACATCAAACAAATATTTTTTAAATAGCATAAAAAATAAAAATACAAAATATAATTGATCCCAAACAATCTCTTAATTAGTCATAAATCATAAGCACAAATGCATTAAAATTTTGAAATGCACAAAAGAAAGATGAGATATATCTTTTCATGCATGAAAAAAATATTATATTTATAAATATTAAACTTTAGAGATATTATATATATATAATAATCCTGACAGAAATTTCACCAATGCTTTCGGTTTCCAATTCAAGTAATCTTAACAAAAAAAAAAAATTCATTTTCTTTATTAACTAAAATTGTATGAAGAGTACCCAAATCTGCACAAATGTTGCATGAATTTAAGCTCATACAATACAATACAAAAGATCAATAGTTTTGAATAAAGAATTAGACTTTCAATAGAAGAGCGAGGAATCAGAAAGCTGCAAATGGAAATCAAAACCAAATGAGCAGATAAACTGTTGATTATTAGGCGAGTGTTTTGGTTAGGAGGATTAGTTCCTACGCTTTATATGTTGTCCTTGAAGCTGATACAAAGGATGTAAAAGATGAACACCTTCGATGTAAAGAGGCTTTTGCATTTCGATCAATCTGGAGACCTGTAAAGATAACTATAATGTGACAATAAGCTAAAATGTGGAAGCTTCAAGATAAAACACTATGATTTTCATATATGAATCGTTCTATAATTTAAACGCATCTTCAGGTGAGCAATAGGACTACAAAATTGAAATCACGAACTCCTACGCACAAGTTTTCAACGTTATTTTCATATAAACAAGCAGCACTGCAAGATAAATATTTGCCTTTCTACCATCATATAGAAGCAGTGATAAAAAAGATTTTGTACAGCAACATTAGTTGTTCCTGAAGAATAAATAACATTCATCCTGGAGAGGGAGAGAGAAAGAGAGAGAGAGAGAGAGAGAGAGAGAGGGGCTTTTCTGCTTTCATGAGGAGAATGATTACTTCACATGTGATTACTTCTAGCTTTTAATCTTGCCTGAGTAGGTTGGATGTGTGATTACTTCACATGTGATACACATATGACCACCTAACTTCGAGGAGAATCATTTCCTCACTTAGGCCCGAAGCTTAGATTTCGAAGTGAATTGTTTTCTTGACTTAATTTCTTCTACATATTTTGTTATTGATTTTCTACTATTCGAAATTTTCTTTAAATTTGATCCAACTTAGATACTAATTTAGTGAATGATTTTGAGTGGGTTCAAATTTCTCATTAATTTATGGATTTATTTGATCACTGAATTCTCATTTGAGCTACTTACAATATTTTTAAGTTTGCATTGCAAAAAAGTATACTTTTTGCATAACTAGTCAGCTTACATCTATGAATCCTGATTTCCATTAGGTTATTTACAGTGATTACATCATTTTAGTTGTATTAAAAAATATATACATAACCCTAACCATCCTAAATCACTAATTTTACCCACCCAACGGGCATGGAAATTTGTTATGAGCTTTCAGTTTGGTAAGAGAACAGTTTCTTTCAGCAAAAGCCTAAATAGGAATGGTGATCATTGCCATTATCATCCATTAATCTTATCTCAACAACTTGGGGTTGGTTTTATAAATATTATTTTTTCTTTAGTTACATGTCTTGATAACTCCAATTTATATGCTGTCTTCTTTCAGAATTTCTATCAACGGTATCTTTAGCCTGCATCATTCCCTTGCCAATGAAATACATAAAAAAAATAATTAAGGAAAATAATAATTTAGCGCACAGATGTTCTGTACATCCTTGACAAAAGCAGCGATAAGCACAAGTTTATCTTGCCTATAAGCAACGCGGCATTGATAATAAATTAATAATTTCTACATTTGCTTACCATAGAGTAAACAAGCTTGTGCAATTACTGATTGAAAGGACTAATGGCAGGTAATTCACAGAAAATGCTTACTGAACGGGATTTCAAATCACTTGATGAACAAGGAATGAAAGAAGGAGAGAGTGGACACTTACAGCTCTACGGAAGGCAAACATTTCTTCCTGGCCTGACATTAAAGATGCAATTCCTGTAGATGTAGGTCCCGAGCCAACACTACCTGCAGCTAAAACATCCCTTCGTAGTTTCACACCTTCAGTCTCGGTCTCAAACTGGAAACTGCACCAAAGTTCACCCAGCCAACCTTATATTAATATTCCTTTATATCTGAAAATCTTTTCAATGATACTCATTTCTGTACTTACTAATCTGTTCGATTGATGTTTCATTGCATTATTTATCAAAGTTAATTTTGCTAGAACATATAAACTTAGAGGGCTTACAATTTGTTTCAAGCGAGAAAATTTTTTTACAATTTTTTAAAATTCTAATGGTTATCTAAGCTATTTTAAGTATGGGGATTTACATACATACACACAATTCTTATTTATTTATATATCTAACACCTAATTTTTAATTTTTATATATATAACATACCAATCTTCAATATCACATCAAGAATATCATTATCACTCACTTTTAAAAGTGAAATGAAAACCTTTTAACATAGGAAAGTGTTAGATAAGTAAATATCTAACTTTAAGTGTTAGATATATAAATACATAAAAATTGTGTGGTATGTATGTAAATCTTCCTTTAAGCAATATTTACTTTATTGCTGTGTTGAAAATTGTCATTGCATAACACAAAAGAACATGGAGGGAAAAAACATATGAACTTATTAAATAATTTTTTTTACAATAAATAACGAATGTTAAATTTGTTCGATGTGTACAAAAATATTAATACTTTCCTAAGAATATATCCATATTGGCTGTCTAAAATATTTTGGATTTTATCATTAGCATATTTAAGTTGAGAAAATAAACTAGATTTCACCTGGCTGTACTGGAGATTGATTCGGGGCCATTAGCATAATGATAGAATTAAATAGCATAGTTTTGAAAAATCTTATAAGAAAAGATTGAAAATTTACTAAACTAATATGTTCAACATATAAATATAAAAATCTTATACTATTCAAAAGCTTTAGTTATCATTAAACATTTTAAACATGTTATACATAAGATACAACAAAGTTCACCCAACCAAGCGTATGGCTCCATCCATTTTACCATTTATAAATATTATACTATTCATCAATAAGTGCATCCCCTCATTTTCAATTTCAAGTGTCATGCTTAATTAGTTTAAATTTACTTTAAAATAAACCGTTCAAAGCTGTAGATGAATGATTTAAGATACCTGTTTTTCTCGCAATTTTATTCTTGAAAACTTTATATAATTTTCAAACTAATGGTCATATTGTTGATTGTGATATATAAAATAAGAATTATACGTGAATCAAATTTCATTAATTTATGCGATAAATTAACTAATTATCAAGCATAGTAAAAATATAAGAATGACTGAATAACGTTTAGAAGCACCTAAAAATGTCCAGGCTTACTAATATATTTCACTAATCAAAACCATCCAATACATAAGTTAACTAAATACTTTAAAATCAGAATTATCTTACAATGCAAACAGAGTCATCCATTATGAAAATTATCATGCATGATTTAAAAAAATCTTGAAAATATTCTTGACACTAGTTTTAATGAAGTCAAAAAAAAAATAAAAAAAAATATATATATATATATATATATATATAATTCTTGCTAATTTATGTCCATATCAATCAAATACCTTTTCTAGCTAAAATACCTCAAGTTGAGCAATACACCTTTTCTATAGCAACTAGTTTGGTTTATGTTAGACAAGAATGGTCAATAACAAAAGCAATCCACAGTTCCATACAGTTTCGATAAAGTTCCGCTTTAATGGATCATATCTGAATCCCAAGAGCAAAGATAAATAACAAATGCTAGCCTTAGAATAAGGTTCCACTACTTGAATAGCTGAGAAGATGAAGTACCTTCCCAGGGAATGCATCTTTGCAGAAACACCTAAGTTCATGATTTACTCTTTATCAAAAGGAGAGGGCCATGGGGCCATGCAAATCAGTGATTTTTTATACATTTACAATTTACTGAGATAATACATGTAGAATTAACACAACAAGCACACCCATCATTTTATAAAAAAAATGAACATTGATAAAAGATTTCCGTGCTGTGATCATTAATTACCTCTCCAGATCAAAAAGTGTTCCCTCTTCAGTTCCCACAAACAGATCCTCAATTGAGGAATCTGCTAAACAGAAAAGGCAGCAGTGGTGGTTATACAGCTCATCAATGAGAGTAATAAATCTTCTAGCCTGTGGATTAAAATCAAAGCTGAATAAGAAATAAGTTATCACGCAGTATAAAAAGAGAAAATTGGAATAGCAATGAATGGTCAGTCCAGTGCCTTGCAAGGCCTCCTGACATAAAACATGAAGCGATAGGAAAAACAATTTGACAATCAGGATATTTATTTGATCTTAGAGTACTTAAAACTTAATCCTGAATTAAAAATTGCAACAGAAACAGGAAAATTTGTACCTTGTCTCTAATCCTCATGCTCATCACAGGAATATCTGAAATGAAAACTGTGTGATAATTCCTAGCAATTGCAATGTAATCTGCTGCACCAGTCTAAGCATTTAGATTTAAATAAGCTACAAGACAAAATAAAATTCAAGGAAAAAAATCTTAAAGAAAAATTGAAATACATTTTGAACCTATTAATGTTATAACTGAAAACATTGTTGATAAGGCAAAATCCATGTCTTCACAAAAATGTAGAATTGTTTGATGATTGTGCTGTAATCTTTAATGAAATCAGATGTTTGCACTGCCTTGCATAGAAATTAGAAGACAGCATGTAATTAACTCCAGAGCCGGCTGCAGAAGGACACCTAAAATATCTCTCATGAAACGCAAGAAATGACAGTATTTATATCCATGCGTGCATTAATAAAAACTCCAACTACTTTGTGAATTTAAGTGGGGAATTTACAACCTTTGCTCGTACAGTTACTCAAGGTCATCTTCATCATATCATTATCAACACAAGCAATATCATTAGCTTACCCCCAACTATTTGGTCAGCTTTATGAAATTTTCCTTTGATTCTTGCTGAATATTGCCAAAGTTGTTTAAGTTTATCCTTCAAAATTTATTTTTAACAACTTTTAACTACATTAACTTAGATCTACCCATCCTCCATCTTTATCCTTTAAAATTTTTTTTTTCTTTAGGCTTAATAAGTGCATTTTTTTCTATCCTTTGGTGTACATGTTCAAACCACATAAGTTTATTTTTAATAAAGTTATATTCAGTAGATGTCCCTCAAGTCATTTTTCTATTATAATCATCACTTCATTTATCCTTTCTAATTTTGCATGCATTAATCTGAATATTAGCATTTTCACTACAACGAAATTAGTTATCAATGACATTTTTACTGTCCAACAGTCAGACATGTAAAATACTTGACATGATGACAATCTTATAAAATTTACCTTTATGATCTAATGATATTCCCATATTATGCAATGCTCCAAAGATACTTCTCCATTTTAATTACTTGGTCTTAATTCTAGTATTTATATCACTATCTTCTATATAATAAATCCAAGATACTTAAGCCTATCACACTTAGGTATGAATTTATTTTTTTTTTAAAAAATTATTGATTAATTCATAATTGTTAATTTCATACATCATAAAATTGCATATCATATAATTAGTCTTCTTTTACTAATCATAAGCCTTTTATTTTCAAAATATTTTCTCCATTGTTCTAACATTCGCTTCGATAAATATCTCACAATGTTTGAGCCATGACATTGACAAAGAGCATAGACCAACAACATTCACTTATGCAATCCTACTATAACAAAAATTAGTTAGTGTTCCATCATATAAATCTTTATTAACTTTAACATATCTTTGACACACATTCCTTACTTAATCTACACGAAATTAATCATCATGATGCTCAATCATTTGTCTTCTCAAAATCTATATAAAGCATATGAATATCCCTTTTCCATTTAATTTCTTGTAAACAAATAATATTTATCCTTAAGCTAATCATTGTGTTCATAGCTTCTATCATCTTTACATCCAATTCTCATAAATTTATGCAACAAATCTAATTTTATTTTAAGATTTAGTAAACCATTTGTTTAATTTTTATTATAATCGAGTTAAATTATGACATGTTACTTAGGCGTGACATCCTATCCAACCCTTTTCTATTTTTCATTATAATTAGATCAAATTGTGGTGCATTGTTTAAGTGGTGATATTATAGCCAACTTTTGCTACATTTCACCATAATTATATTAGATTGATGGGGAATGCCTTAGCACTAGGAGAATTCGAATTTTAATATATTTCATTAGTTTTTGTACAAGTTTTACAATTGATTGTCAATTTAACATTTATCAACCTTTTTCATCTAGGTTTAGAACCACCAATCATAACTTTGGTTAGCTCAAGATACTTCATATAAAGTAATAAAAAAATACTCAAATCTTGAACAATAAGTGTTTGATTTCTTGTATTTAGGAATAAAAATAAAATCTCTTTGATGAAAGTGTCAATGAAACAATCAAAACATACGACAACTTTTGCATAAACTTATATGAATAAGAACATAGATATTCATTCCAATTGAAAGATAATTTCTACATGAGAAAGTGTGGATCAAGAAGAACTGAGTTGCTATGTGTAAACGATCGTTTACAAAAAATGAATTGCTAGCCTTGGTTTAATGAAATTGACAAGCTAGTTTCACCAATTTAAGATAGAAGGAGAGGGAGGGTCAAGCAAGTAGACATGAGCTAGCGGATATCGAGAGGAATAGGGAAAAATAAGAGAGAAATAAGAAGAGCATGCTAATAAGTGGGAGAAGTATGAGGTAAAGGGAACGAATGAGCAGAGGTCAAATGCACCAAGAGCAAGAGCATAATCATGTGTGAGGATAACTATAGCTTGTTGTGGTTGCATTATGCATGAATTGGATAGGCTTGAGAAAGGTGTGGACGCTTAATGGCATGGGATAAGGTTTATTATTCTTTATCTCACTTTTCTTCCTTTTGGATAAAAGTAAAGCGACCTAAGTTTTCAGTTACAAATGAGAAAACCCTAGCTTTATTCTCTAAGTTGCAAATTAATTTGGTCAGGACTTCTGGCATGAAGGACAATAAATCAGGAGGAAAATAAGAGATATAGAAAGAAAAATAAGAGATGTAATATTATTTAAGATTTTTAGGAAATCTAAAAATGTAAATGTTGTGAGTAAAAAGAATCAAGTAGGAGTTTAGGTACAAATATAAGTTAAAGATTAAATTCTGCCAAATATTAATGTTAGTGTGTAACTTAATAAAAAATAGAGAAGGATAAACTAAATGACATCTACGTATTTGATTCATAGCAAAATAATAATAAATAATAAGATCTAATTTTAGTTAACAGAAAATAGGTATGCCATATTAAAGTAATTAATATAAACAACTTATAAGAAATTATTTGTAATTATAGACATTCAACTAAAGGATTGTAATCCAAGCTAACATGCCAAATTGTGACATTAGGCTAGGTGTTGTAAGACTATAGCACCTTGTGCACCTCCTAGGTGAATATTCTAAAGGTCTTGTGTGGACTAGCATTATTTTAAAAATGAGGCAAGCACCTTGTCTTGATCTGAGAGATTGTGCAATGATACTTAAAATATAGAATATATTTATGATGTTAATTTAATATAAGATTGTTTTAAGAGAACAAGAGCCAGAGAAATAAAGATGAGCACTAGAAATGCAAGAAATTTATGCTCAAGAATAATTGTTCTTGATATTGAAGTCCATGAGACTACAGGGTTAAAAGAACTAGGGATGCAGGACACCAAGGGTTAGAATTCTTAATATAGCTAATATGACGCAAATGAAATTAAGAATTCACAAATCAAAGATTAGTGTCAGTTCTAACAACTCACTTTCTTTAAATAAAAATAAGAGAAGTCTTTAAGGCTACTTGATATTGGAATGATCATTAATAGTTAAATATTGAAAATTTTCAGCAAGAATTTGGACATAAATAGAATCAACTATCAAATAAATTAATTTTCAAAAAAAAATTGACTTACCACTTTTGACCAAATCAAGAGCACTATACCAGTCCATGACGTATTATATATATGAAATAGAATATGAATGAAATTATCATAGTAAGAAAATTAGACACCAAGTTACTATAAGGGGGATAATTTTTTCTAGAATCAGATTGTCACAATTATCCCACACTTTAAAAGAATCAAGCATACAACTTGCACTCACAAGATTGATGCACGAAAGAAATTTTAATCAAGCCAAAACTGTGAAGTACATGCAGAAGACTAGTATTTCTAGACTTCTCATACTCTAGATTGGCAAAAAGGTTAACAAATGATCAATCTCGACATAAGTTTAAATTAATCTTAAGTTCATTTTGCATTCTCAAAACAACCGACTATATGACTTTAAATCTCCAAATCAACTAAATTACCATTCTCAAAACCACACAAATTCCATACCCAAGAGTCGTAAATCCTCAAAACTAATCTCATCCTACACTAATGTTGCATGAAAAGGCACCCACAGGCCAAACACTAAAGAAAGTGCAACAAAGCGTATATCCTGCAAAGCGGAGATTCAGAAACCATGCTTTTTTCATTAAGTCCAAAAACATCGCTTAAACAAAAGCACTCCCACTCAATCAGTTCGGTTTTGAAAAATTCAACTCTGAGAAACGGACCTAAAATACTCCAAGCAACATACATATAATGCAGAACATCATAACCTTCTTACACATTTTGTGGGAAAAACAGAACAAGACAGAAAATAATGCCAATCAAATAAACAAGCTTAAAGCTAGGAAACAACTTTCTAGGCCAATATGTTACTTCTCAGCATATATTATCTTGAGTGTTGCCAACCATATCATCCTGAGGCTGCCAAGTTCTTTTGATGGCAATGGATAAAACTAAATAAAAAGTAATCTTAAGTAGTTTTAAAATATGGAAAGAATTAAGTTAGTGTCATATTAAATGTTTGTTGTGTTCCCACATCTAGCACCAGTGAACTAGCACATGATATAAAATTAATATGCGAAATTATCAAATTTTAACAACTTTCTTGCCATGACTTTGAATCTTGATTTTTTTTAAAAAAAACTCATTAATTGCTCCATCCTCTATATAACAACAGCATCCGGTCCGTAGTTTAAGGTTCTCAAGCCTACCAACATACCAGACGTCTTTATAGTTCATAAATCTAGATGTCATTACAAATTTTATTAATATTTTTAAAACATTCTCTGTTATTCTATATATCCATCAAATTTTCTTCTCTTCAGTTCTCAGGGCTAGTAAACTATCAGATTAACAGTATTATACATCATTAGACCAATTATTGTAGGAAACCTTCAACAAACAAGAAGGATTAATACAGATTTCATACCATCATGACAAATGCATCAGATATTGAAATATTAATGTTTTTGAAAACCACATAAAAATACATAAATAAAAACAAAATATTCACAATGAATCATAAAAAATGACTAGAAGTGAGCAAGTAGGGTCGGGTTCAGACAATTAAATGAGGCTTAGGGCTTCGCCCGAGCTTGGCCCACCCTATAGCCAATCGTAAGTTTTAACTATTTTGGCCTGTTCAACCTTTTAAAAAAGTACAATTTTTTCTCCGGTCAAGTTAGGCAAAATGGAATTATTCTTTCCAAAATCAACTAAAAATGGCATCAAAACAGGTCAAGTAAACTTATATCATTGTTGCCAGAGTCCTGCGCACATTCAGGGAAATTCTTTCAGGCCATGAGGCCCAGGACATTTGAACAACTCAAACTAAATTCAAATGGTCATTACGATCATCATCATCATATTGATAATTAGCATTTCTCTTCTTTATGGATGACTTTATGAAATTTGCCTCTATTCATTCAGGTTGAGTGATACGTGAGGTAAAACTCTATTTTCTGCAAATTATTTGAAATGAAACATAGCGATGACAGAGCTTGCTCTCAATCTAATATATTTTATGCCTTCAGATTGGATGGGTTGTCCCTTTGCTGTCACCATTCTAATTAATACCCAACTAAAAACAAAATTTTTGAAGAAACAAAAGATAAATCTCAGATCCATATATTGCTAGAATTAAGGAATCACAAATTTATCAATAAATAAAATAAAAGAAGCAATTCAGTGCATTACCGCACGCCCACATAGATAGTCAAAATTGAACCTCGCTACTCCACTGCAGCATTCAGGCACCATCAGAACTCTGATTGATGACACATGAGTGTGTTCGATTAGGATTCTATTTATTTGGAAAAACTAAGAGGTTTAGATGCACCTTCCAAACATCACAGAGATGGCATTGAAAGCGGGCTTTCCTCCAGATTGGTAAATAACTTCTTGCCATATTTTATCAAATTCTCTGCGCGGTTATCAGAATTCAATGGGCAGAAATAGAGAACCTGAAATAGGCACATACTTGAAAACACAGTATATGAGGCATTGACAGCCCAGGAGGCAGTGTAGAAATTAACCTATTAAACTCCAAAGAAATTTGAAGAACCCTATCCATATAGGGAAAAATAGGCACAACGATATTTAGGAACTCTTTAAAGAAAGCAAGAGAGTAACATCAAACTAGTTTGAACAAACAGTTTCAGCATAACAGACCAAGCTAGTTATAGTTGTGGACTGTGAAAAGCAGACAAGCTTTAACTTGCCTTTTGGCCTTTTGTGGGTACAATAAAGCGCTGCCATTTGGCAGTTGGATTAATGCCATTTTTAGGAGATATTAAAATAGTAGAGATGATACAGTAAAAGTAATTTTGGCCTCTTATAATGAATTTATTTTCTTAGTTCAAAGGTTTTCCCAATGTGCAAGAACTGAAGTTTAATTACCTCTTCTATGAGGCAGAACATTCTCAATTAAGGCTAGTGGTAAATGCTCTCTCATAAATGTGTTGTTGCAATGATTCTCTTGGTGTTAAGAGAAGAGGGCATCAACTCTTGTGCTTAGATAAATTTTGTTGGGGGATCATAAATTACCCAATTAAAATCATAGAGCTCTGCATGCTAGAAAAGGCAGCTTACTTTTGTGCTTATATAGCTATGCACCATTATTTTGCTTGAAGAAAGAATCATCAGGTATATAATAGTTCTTCTTTTTTTATGTTATTGAGGGTGACACAGGTATTGATAGTAAGCATAGGTTTGGTTTTGTTCAGATCCTCAAAAAAGATTTAGCTCATATTATACACCCTTAGTGATAGCATTGTACTATTTTGTTTCTTTTTAATGCAAATGCAATATTTCAAGGATGATTCATGGATTCTAACATAGTCAACAGAGGCAACTGACTTGATTAAGGAATTCATATCAACAACTATAGGTTGCATTATCCAATGAGAATATATAGGCTCAAGATAGAAGTAAACTGAGTGGTCAATTTAAAATCAACTTAGGCTCATAGAGAATTTTTTTGCTTTATTATATGCATCAAGTAACACCAAATGCTCAAATACATGTTTAAGGCCATCTAGACATTTGCAATAACCGTACCACAACGACACCATCTTTTTGGCTAATTATATGTTCAACAGCTTATATCATAACCCTACTATACTGCCACCATCTTTTTTTGGCTAAACATTTAGTCAGAGGATATTTGTCACATCCTCACTTGCATGAAAATTTGAGTTGGGTATATTTGATAGCATTTCATATGACATTAGCCCTTAGTAAATTTGTAAGATATTCAAATTTGGCCTTCATTGATAGAGTTTTCTCTGAACACAGAGCAATTAATATTTTTTTGTATTGTTTTCAATTTTTTATATTTTAATGGTTTTCTAATCTTTCAAGGCATTTTTTTGGTTTTGTGTTTTACTCTTTTATGTCTTTTATAAAGGCATGCATAAGTGATGTCTTGTGAGGACATTTTTTGATTGGAAATCTCTGACTGAAGCAATTGGGGTTGGCAACTTAGTCTTTTGGGGTAAATGTTAAATGAAGTCCTTTGGATCGATCGGGTTGGTGGGCTAGGATCCCATCCAGTTGAGATGATGTTAATCTAACTATCTTAAGAGAATAAAAGCTTTATAAGAGTGTTCATTGATAGAAAATGGGCTTTGGTTTATCTAAGTCGACTTGGCATTAGAATGGTCCAACCAGTCTTCTTTGATCCAAACATAGGATTCCTGACCCATTAGGGTACTTTCATCATCCATGTTATTGAAGTTTCTTCATAGCAAAGATATGAGATGCCTGAGTTGGTTTTGACCTTTATCAAGTGGGGGATTCTCATCCGATCATATATATGCTTCACTAAGCTAGACAATTGTCAGCAGCATGAACGCATGTTGTAGACTTCAAGTGTAGCTTATAGAGTGCTTTCATCACTTTTCCTAGATTAGCCAAATTATTACATACTATAGAGCATTCATTTCTCCATATATAGAGATTTTTTGGAGAACTAGGAGATGGATTACTAGCCCTCAATTTTGAATTTTAAGGAGACTGATGAAGAGTAAGCTTGGAATTCATTTCTCCATTTATAAAGCTTTTGGAGAACTAGGAGATGGATTATACTAGCCCATTTTGAATTTTAAGAAGACTGATGAGGAGTAGGCTTGGCATTAATTTATTTTCCATTATTTTGGTGGAGCCATTATTCCTTTTGGTTATAATCATCATATATTTTATCCATCATTGAGAAGATAGGGTAGCTTTAGATAACATTGAAATAGACTAATGGGTTAATATATTCAATTTGTGAGAGGTACCTTGTGTCCAACTGACTTAAAGAGGAAACCCCTAGAGATTTTTGTATTCATCTTACTAGTGAGACGAGTTGAATGCATTGTTTCTGCCAACTTTCTCAGGAAATGAAGGATTAATCCATAATGTGACTCACCGGGGATAAGGCATCATGATTCTTTCTAGGTTTTCAATGGCATTTGTTAAGAACACAACAATGGGTGCAATTCCCTAAAGATTTTCGCTTTTGACTTAGTGGCTAATGTTATGGTTTAGAATGGACTCCATAAGAAAATATTCAACCTAATTTGAGCAGAGGAAGAGCTAAGGTCAAGAAGGTAGCCATTGGGATAAACTTTTCTTGAGCCACTTGACAATTATATTAACCTGATCGCTCAAGAAAAATACCTTTAAAAATCTTTGCCAACTTTATAGGATGTTTAGGGAGTTCATTTTTTTAGGTGAGACATTGATTTATATTTAGTGATTGCTCCCAATATTATGTTAAGGTTTATTTAAATCTGAGTTCTACTTCTTATGAAGGCAAGCATTCATAATTAATTACCCCTCTTACCACATTAGGAGAGCACTCTCGATTAAGGTTGAAAATAAATATAAATCTCTGGTATAAATTAGTATCTAGTGGTGTGGTGTGAATAACTGTCTAAAAGAAAAAAGAAAAGTAGTCCCGATCAAAATCTCATGTATCCATCATCCCGGGATTATCATTGTTCCAATCTACTAACATCAGAGGGCTATTAGCTGTAATGTCCAAGGAATCAGAAGTAGCAATGTGTTGCCTCATCTTAGATATCGCAAGTAGATTAGAGTGGTTGTGTAGGCTTTGTTGTGCACAATGTTTATTGAATTATTTAGGCTAAACTTAATTTATAAGTCTATCCAATAATTTAATTTTATGGAGTAGTCTGCATTGCAAACATACATAAGGCTTACATCCATTGGAAGGTGTTTGCGTTGCAAATAAGTGACTGGATTTACATCCATTAGAATGCTATATTGAATAAGGTTGATGTCTGCATTGCAAACATACATAGGACTTACATCCATTGAAATGCCATATGGATTTGACTTACATCTGTTTGGAATATCATATTTATTATGTTTTGTCTGTTTTGCAGACAAACATTGAGCTTACATCCATTGGAATGCCATATTGACTAGACTTACATCCCTTTGGAATGTTATATTTAGATTGGATTCAATTTATGGATTTATCCTTTTCGAATGCGGTATTTAATAAGATTGAAGTCTACATTGGAGACATGCATATGACTTACATCCATCAGAATGCCATGTGGATAGGACTTACATCTCTTTGAAATGCTAGATTGGATGAGATTCGCATTGCAAGCAAATAACTGAACTTATATCCCTTTGGAATGCCATTATTTTAGGGAGTAAAAGGTCTGCGTTGAGACGAACATTGGGCTCACATCCATTGGAAGCCATTTTGGGTGAAATTCGCATTGCGAATGAGTGTCTGAACTTACATCCCTTTAGAATGCCATATTTGGGTTGAAATTTCGCCTTGTGAATTGTGATTTAAGTCTATCTTGTAGGCATATGTTGGAAGGCTAATTTTAATATAATTGAACTTCATTTTATGCTTGAGGTGAATGAATAATTCATCAAATCTTTGATTCAATAATTGATATGAATATTTGATTTCATTTTTGAGGTGCATCGTTAAATTGATTTAATATCGAGATCGTTCAGGTACATTTTTTATTTAATTTGAAGATGAATATTTAATTTAGATCTCCTTTGATCAATATTAATGAAATCGATTGAAATATGCCCAGATTGATTGAGCAATTTTGTTTTATGTTTGTGCTCGATCACATGCACAATTGATAGTTATTTATAATTGCTTTTATGTGAATATTTTTATCTTGAAGGCTATAGATTTTTTTATAGAAATTCATATTGTGCAAATGAGATAATCGAGATTCATCAAGGGGGTTAAATAATTTAGATTTAAATGCTTAATTCAAAAAATTTTTATTAAATTGCAATGTTATAATACAAGCAAGAAATCATATTAATTGATTGATAATTTAAGATCCCACCATTCATTTTCAAGTTTAATTTTGGGTAAAATTTAAGTCCAATTTCGTGTAAAATTTTAAGTCCAATTTTCATAAAATTTCGGCAACATAACAACTTAACAATGCTATCTTTGCAAAATTTTAGTGTGATACTCACTCTTCTCTCTTGCTTTAGATCCAAGATCGACATAGGGAGGTGCACTCATCTCGCACCGGATCCAAGATCAACGGCGGAAGTCTTCGTAAAATTTTCAGCTAGATCCAAGATCAATGGGCCGAGTTTTCAAATTTTGGGACCTAAAATCAACACTTTAAAGGATGTTTCCTACACTATTCGCAAAATGTAATTATTGAAAAATCAGCACCGAAAAAAATAAAAATAAAATAAAATCAATTGTCACGGTTGACCGAAATAGAAGAATCGAAGGGGTCTCGGTTTGGTTTGCAACAGAACTCCCAAATCAATGAGAGAGAGGAAAAGGGAGAGGGAGAAAGAGAAGGAAACCTCATGCGTTAGTCAGTGGCGACTTCCCTCCGGACACCAAGCCAGTAGCGCCATTAAACCCCATCTCGTCGTGAGTCTTAGTCTTGTGACGAGAGAGAAGAAGGAGAAGAGATTGGTGTGCTGAGCACATGCGTGAGAAATTGGGACGTAGGCGGCAGTGCAGGTTAGAAAACCGAGGATAGAAAGGTAAGTTAAATAGAAAATATATATATAATTATTTATTTAGATTAGAAATCTAATTATTTTTATTTTTTTGTTATTATTTAAATCTTGATTAAGGATGTTAGAAGTTGCAATGAATTTAATTGAGAATATTTTTTTAGTTTTTTAAAAATGAAATGCATTTATATTATATAGGTTTTAATTTCCAAAAATAATTGAAAACCCAAAAATCTAATTTACTATACAAACTTTTACATAATTATCTCATTACACAATATATATTTTTATTATATCAAAAGTGATGTAAAGAAATCATAAATATGTTGAAAAATTTATAAGAACAATTCAATTGAAAAATAATAAATGAAAATATTAGATTTATGAGAATCTATAAATGAAATGCTAGAATTCAACCTTATGATTGAGATAGATGTACTAAAAATATGATTAATTATATTAATAGATGGAGAGCATAATTCTACCTTTGCTTGAGTATAATACAAATTAAATCTTTCTTATGAATCGAATAAAAGAATATTTAATTAATTTAAATAATTAATTCAAGAAAGTAAGAAGAAAATATATATAGAACTTTTTACAAATGATTTTGTTACATGCATATTAGTAGAATTATAATCTAAATTTAGTGATGAATAAAGTGAAATTGATAATTGATAAAGAATTTAATAAATCAACGTATTTTAGATAAATATCGATCATTTAAATAAGAATGAGAAATTATATGAAAATTTTAACGCCTATAATGAATTGGTAGAATTATAAACATTATCATAAGAGAGGTAGTTATATTTCAATACATATGAGTATTGATTAAGTTAATGTTTCTAATCATAGGAACTTCAATTAAGAAAAGAAGTGTTAAAGGTAATGAGATTCAAGAAGAAACAGCAAATTAAAATGGGTAATTATATTCTTACATTTATAGTAAAATTTATTTATTTTCGTGATGAAATCGTATGCATGATTATGGTCTCGCATCAAATTATGATTTATTTTCGCTTTCATATGAATAATAAACGAATCTTATTATATTATCACATTCCATAAAGTTAAGCGATTCTTATGAATCATATACGCATATTTGTATAAATTATATCTTATGTATATGATTAAAAGAGTTCATTTATGATCTTGGCGGGGATGTAATGTAAAATGTCGCCGTGGCGATATGTTCTTTATCCTTTGGATAAGTTTTGGTAAAGTTTTCTTTTGGTAAATATTTTCTTTTGGTAAAGGTTTAGACGTTGACTCCTAAAGTGGTTGATAAATATAAAAATAAAGTTCATATGCATTTTATTTATTTTTATTATATGTCAGATAATTCATCGAATTTTATTGATTGATTATTTATATTTTTAAATCATTATTTAGATGGATGATGAGAAGGGAGGTTCGTTTATCTTATTAAAAAGAGATAAATATTATATGTTATGTTGATTTATATTTTAAATTGTATTTCTATAATTACATTTATATATATTATATATATGGACAAATTGTTACATTAAGCGTCTGCTTATAATTTTTTTTGTCATACTAATTTCTTAAGATTATAATTATTTAATTTAAAATTTTAAATTTTTATCTTTTTTTTCATTTCTTAAAATTTAAAAAATTTGATAAAAATTTATTTTCTTTAAGTTCTAAAATTTTAATTGTTGTGGATTGTAGTGGCTCTTTATGAGTTGGAAAGCATATTGTGTAATTTTGTTTAAGATTGAAAATGTTAGGTAGGTTTTCTTTCGGATTCGATCGTCACATTCTCGGTATTCCAAGCTCCTGGGCTGGGACGTGACAAGAGTGGTATCAGAGCTAGATTTTATATTTAGTGACATAAGTATGATCATAATCAAAGAGCCATTAGAAAAATAATAAATTTTATGAAGAGATTTGTATATAATTATATTGATTGATGCATAATGGTTATAATTAATTTGTACTTCTCAGGCCTATGGAATCAATTCAAGAAGATGTTATGGGTGAAAATAGATGCATAAACCGTTGAGCACGAATTTGTGCGCCTTTATAGATGCATTTACACAAATGATGGAAGCAATGACTCAAATGATAAGAAATCAGCATACACAAACTAGTGAAAGTGGCAGGTTCCTATGGACAAATACCTAAAATTATTTCAGGATCTGAGACCACCACTTTTCTCAGGAATAGGAGGACTTTTAAATCAGAAAAATGGTTGATGCAGATAGAAAAATTTTAGAAAGTGTCATGCCCTCCAAAAGAAGAGTTGTTTTGGCTTCTTTAGCTTTTGAGAGGATGAAGTGAAGAGATGGTGAGGACAATTCAGAGAAGTTTGAAGGAAGGCATTACAATCTTGTTTAATGGGAGGATTTTGTAAAGACCTTTAAAGATTGGTTTGTACCTCTCTCAGCTAGGAGACAAATGCAGGACAAGTTCATCAGATTGATATAGGGAGATCATTCTATCATGCAGTATGAAGCTAAGTTTACAATGCTTTCAAGGTATGCACCTCAGTTGATACTAAATGCAGAAGAGAAATATCATAGGTTTCTATCTGGACTGAAGGATGTAGTCAAACAGCTCTTGATTCCTCTAGGTATTGATGACTATGATGTATTAGTGGAGAGGGCTAGAATGATAGAATTGGATTTGCAAGCTACTCAGAGGAAGAGAGATATTCAGAAGAGGAGGAATGATGATAGGTCAAAATATAGGCAAAATGTTCAAACTGAAAAATCAAATTGGAAAGAGCCTAAGTCATACACCAATACCAACAGTAGCAGTGTTACTACATGCCCAAAATGTGAAAAAACACATAAAAAAGAGTGCCTCTCAGGCACAAACACTTGTTATTTGTAATACATAAAGTAAAATCTTGTCTATCTTGGGTCGAAATCTTGATGGATCTTAGGACAAGTGTTCCTCGAGAATTGTTGGTAAACAAAGGATGACTGAATCGATTGCATCAGTTCCATCTCAAACTCAGAACCGGCAGAATACACAGCCTCGAGTTTATGCACTCACGCAGCAAGAAGCAAAAGACTCGCCTGATGTCATTACAGGTATGTCTTTATTTAAATTAGCATTGTTAAAATTTTATATTGTGCTAGATATATTTATTTTATATATCTACTCATTTATAGGTATCATCTTTATTCAAAATAAATCAGTTAAAGTTTTATTTGATACTAGAGCATCACATTCATTTATATCTGAGGAATGTGTAAGAATTTTGAGATTGAAAGTTATGAAAATGCTTGTAGTACTTTCAGTATCAATGCCAAATGGGTCTTATATGAATGCTAGAAATTATTGTAGTGTGAACCTGATTATCTGTGAAAGAAACTTGGATCGATTTAATAATGTAGATATATATGAATTTGATGTGATTTTAAGAATAGATTACTATATAAACATTATCTTCTTAGATTGTTGCAAAAGATAGTCAAATTCAATATTCCTAAGAAGAATTCAAATTTGTAGGGTAAGAGAGTATTAGTATGATGGTGTCTTGCTTGAAAGTTCAAAGACTCTTGAGGCTATGAAGGTTTTCGCTAAAATTCGATGTTCTAAAGAGATAAATAAGTTAGAAGATATATTAGTAGTAAAGGAGAATCCAGAAATTTTTCTAGATGATTTACTTGGGTTTACCTCGGTCGAAAGATATATTTCTCTGATTTAATTGAGGTGCAAAACCTACAAAGTATCATATGTAATGTGATCAAGAATTACAGAGTTGAAGAATCAGCAAGAATTATTGGAGAAAGGATTTATCAGCTGCACATCTCCAGCTCCTATTATTTGTGAAGAAGAAAGATGAGAGCTTAAGTATGCATAGATTATAAGAGCTTAACAAACTCACATTAAGAAAATAAATATCCCTTGTCGAATTGATGATCTTTTGATCAACTAAAGGAAACTGATTTTGAAAGATTGATTTAAGATCAGTATCATCGACTTAGGATCGAAGAAGATATATCAAAGGCGCATTGATACAAGATATTGACATTATGAGTTTGTGGTTGCATTTTGGCTTAACAAATATTATTTTATGGATTCAGAATATAATTTTTAAACCTTTTTTAGATTCATTTGTGATTGTATTCAGATGATATTCTAATTTATTAGAGATGAAACTGATGAAAATATTCACATTATTTTGCAAACTGAAAGGAAATGAATTATGCAAAATTTTCAAAGTGTGAATTTTGATTAAATAACATCATATTCTTTGGGCACATGATTAGTAGTGAAGGTGTTGATGGATCAGTAAAATCGAGCGATACGAATATACCTATCCACTTGAGTCGAAGTTTCTTAGGATTGGCGGGATACTACGTAAGATTTGTTGAATGGTTTTCACTGATTGTCGTACTATGCTCTGTAACTCGAGAAAGTAGTCAAGTTTGAAAGGTCAGATCAGTGTGAATATGCTTTTCAAAAATTGAAGAATTGTTTAATGACTGCACCAATATTAACTATTCCATCAGGAATAAATGAATTTCAAATTTATAGTAATGCATCATTAAGAGATTTGGGATGTGTAATTATGCATAATAGAAGAGTGGTTGCTTATCTTGGCAATTGAAAAATCATGAAAAAATTATCCAACCCATGTCAAAGCTAGCGGTGGTATTTGCATTGAAAATTTGGAGGCATTATTTATATGGAGTAAGGTGTAAAGTTTTCACTGATCATCAAAGCTTAAAATATAACTTCACTCAGAAGGAACTAAATTTAAGGCAAAAGAGATGGTTGGAACTCATTAAGAATTATGATTTGGATATTCAATATCATCCAGGGAAGGCAAATGTAATTGTTGATGCTTTAAGTAGAAAAATATATGGTAGTGCTAATTAGTTGATCTCTCAATAGGAAGAGTTGATTAAATATTTAAAAAAATTGAAAATCTCAATTATTAAATCTACATATGATCATGCTTTATTGTTAAATCAAATGGCTATGCAATCAAATTTGAAAGACAGAATATGATATGTTTTACCTTAATATGATGACTTTTAGAAAATTTTAAATTTGATAAAAGAGGTCATACAGAATATTTTGAAATTGATGGAGATGAATTACTAAAGTATCAGAGCAGAGTTTGCATTCCAAATGTTGGAGATTTGAGAAAAGACATCTTACATGAAGCACATCATTCTAATTATACAATTCATCCAGACAGTAGCAAAATATATCAAAATCTTAAGAAAATATTTTGGTGACCAGAGATGAAAAGAAGTGTAGCTGAATTTATTTACAAGTGTCCATCATGCCAGATGGTTAAGGCTGAAAATCATAAACCAAGTGAAACTTTACGGCTTTGCGATACGAGTGGAAATGAGATGATATTGCTATGAATTTTGTGGTTGGCTTACCTAGATCCAGAAGTGGTTGCGATGCTATTTGGGTTATTATTGATAAGTTGACTAAATCTACACACTTTATACTTATCAAACAATCTGATGCTGTTGAAAAGCTAGCAAAGAAGTATATTGATGAAATTGTGAAGTTACATGGTGTGCCAAAATCTACAGTGATTGATCGATATGGCCGATTCACATCTAGATTATGGAGAAAAATTCAAGAAGCTTTAGGTACCAAGCTTACTTTCAGTACCGCATTTCATCCTCAAACTTATGGCCAGTCAGAAAGAATAATTCAAACACTTGAAGATTTGCTTAAACTTTATACCCTTTATTTTGGAAAAAATTGAGAAAATCACTTAACTTTGATTGAGGTTTCCTACAATAATAGCTTTCAAGCAAGTATTGGTATGACCTTTTATGAAACCTTGTATGAGAGGAAATGTAGAACACCACTTTGTTGGATGGAGACTGGTGAAAGAAGAATCATTGGTGCAAATGTAGTAGATGAAGCCACTGAGAAGATCCGATTGATTCGTGATGGATTAAAACTGTTCAAGATCGGATGAAGAAAAATTATGATGCTAAACATCAGCCAGTAGAGTTTGAAGTAGGAGAATTTGTATTTCTTAAAGTCGGCCCCATAAAAGATATAAAACGATTTAGTAAAGTTGAAAAGTTGAGTCAACGCTATATTGATCCATATGAAATCGTGGAAAGAATTGAAAAAGTGGCTTATAAACTAACTTTACCT